>QVOB01004517.1:0-10319 GCA_014839585.1 Pseudomyrmex concolor | reverse complement strand
TGTGTGTGTGTGTGTGTGTGTGTGTGTGTGTATCTATGTAAAAATAATATAATATCAATATGTTAATAAAAACATAAAAAATATACATAATATAAAAATATGCATATTAATATACAATATAAATTGCACTTTTTTATTATTTGGTTTTATTACGTTTTTATTCGTATGATAAAATTATTAGATTTGTTCAAAATAATAGTCCAAAGTAATTTAAATGTAATTTGCGTATGTTCGCATATATCTTGTATCAAATGTAAATTATATTCAAGTAAGAAAGAGTTTGCGTATGAATACAATGTAGATTATAATGACAAATGAGTTTACCTTTATATATAATTTATATGTATATGAGATTAAGGAAATTTTATGTAAATAATAAGTTTATGCAAACGATAGTTGTAATTTATATATACATAAGCAGTACTAAAATTTGCGTAACTCATAAATTTGTTCACACAAATTAAATGTCAAACTTCACATTTTAATTGAATGCCGCATTACGTATACATGATTACATTATTATAATTTACCTGCTAACAATCGTTCAGTAATTCGACCAATATCCGTTTTTCTTTTTTTTCAATAATAACGTCTCTTGGCTGATTCTTGAAAAATAAACAGAGTAGCGGGAGAAAGGACTTTCAAAGGCGAATGTGCGATATCTGCAAACGATGCGACGTCTCCATTTGATGTGTGATTTCGTACCGCGATTTTTCGAACGGCTTGTGATCGAATACAGAGCCTGTCGGATTCATTCCGCATTCCTTGTAGTTACGACCTTATTCTCTAGAGAGAGCGAGAAACAAGAAAAATATTTGTCTCGTTACATATAGATGTGTTTGATTACTCACGTATTGATAGATGTGTTTGATTACTCACGTATTGATGATTACTCACGTATTGATTTATTATTATATTTCCGAAGAAAAAAGTTCTTTACACACGAACGAAGTTTACATGTCCATGTGTACAACTCAATAATTTAATATGAGATCGTCTCATATAAAATTATTGACGTGTATTAATTATAAATACACGTCATATTAACACATTCAAAAGACAAAACTATCTCTAGTAGTCAAAGCAGTAGTTCTTACTTTAATGATAGTACGACCTACATTGCTGAGTCTGAACGAGTGAGACATCGCATGACCTATATATTGAGTTTTCAACTTTAGTTGAAACATAAATTGGAACAAGATTATGCGCGATTTTTTGCTTATTCTCGCCGTAATATGATTTTAATTATATCACACAGAGAGAACGGTTTCTTTAGATTTAACAAATTTCCAATGAAATTATTCCAAAGAAATTAATTATTTAAAAAACCAAATATTAATTTCCAAAATAATAATAATTAATTTCCAAAGAAATTAATTATTTAAAAAACAGTGCTCAAACGCGAGAAAAAAAGTTGCTCCTTCTGACACATGCAATCACATTATGCATTTTTTTCCGTGAATTCTAGAATGTTCCAGAAATATTATTACGTAAATATTATTACAGAATCATAGTTACAACATAATTATATACATAATTATTTAACGATATCAAATATATTATGTATGTAGGACTTGTTTGTCCTTTTTTTTTCTTTTTTTTTTAGAATACGTCAGAAAGCAAAATTGTTTATCAAAGTTAGTATGATAATATAGTTAGTATGACTATAAGTGAGTAAAATGTGTTTTAAATGCACAGAGAGAACGGTTTCTTTAGATTTAACAAATTTCCAATGAAATTATTCCAATGAAATTAATTTCTTTATAATATAATTAATATAATATAATATAATATAATATTTCTGGAACATTCTAGAATTCACGAAAAAAAATGCATAATGTGAATTGCATGTGTCAGAAGGAGCAACTTTTTTTCTCGCGTTTGAGCACTGTTTTTTAAATACGAACTTTTAACTAACGCTCTAACGTTACGCACAAATCAGGGACTCATAACGTGTGCGTGGCGCGTAAGCATGTACGCTCTTTTTTGATAAAAAAAATGATTTTATACGAATTATGATATCTTAATGAATAATATTGCGAATAAAACTTACTTACTAAGAAAAACATTTTGCTCAGACAATTTGTTTGCAATTTTGCAATTCTGCGAGAGAAAACAGTTGCTTCTCCTGACACATACAATTACGTTATGCGTTTTTCTGTGTCCGCGCGAATTCCGAGACACCTTGTATACGTACACATACTGTAAAATCGTAGTACACTGACGTGAAAGAAAACCGGCGGCCACATATCTACATATTGATCAGCGATAGCAAAATAAAGGAACAACTAGCAAAACAAGACGTTAATTCTCGCGCGTACATACGTGCACGTATGTATACGCATTATCCTAAGTATTCTGTTATTTTCTCATTTGAGAAAGTTGTCTCATCGATAAATAAACGAACCGATATATCTCTTCAAGACATCGATCGAGGCTTATTAGTTGCAACTCTGCGTGAGCGGAATATCAATGAAATCGAAATCGTAATAAGATTTTCTTTTTTTTTTAGAAGATAGTACAAACGCTTTACAAAGATTAAATATTCCGCTGTGCGATACGACGCAGCGATCGCAATTGTCAATTATACACTATGATGTGCTCCATGATTGTCGCTGGCTCAAAGCGGAGTGTATAACAAGAGAGAAACGAAGAGATACGAGATCGATAAACGTCCGTCACGAGAGAGGGTGTAAAAGCGCTGTCTTTGCCAAGACCGATTTACGGACGATGGCGGTTTAACGAACCGTAAGGGGGTTACGAGGGTATTCAATTTTTTTTTTTTTTTTGTATTTTTTTTGTATCTTAAAAAAATATATAAGTTTGCACGTAGACGCAAAATTGGATTACTTATCAACCTTGGGAGATATTTCGGCGGGATTGCGTTACCGTTACATTAATCACACGCACGTGTGTGTAATAAAACTCTTTGTTATTTTAATTAAAAACAGTTTAACGTCACTAGTAACAACAGAAAATGTTCGCGTGGAGCGACACATTACTACTAAAATGTATGTATTATTTTTTTTAATTTCTTTTTAATTTCTTTTTTGTTTTAATCAATTTATTGTGATGTTCTTCTTAATGAGTTATTAATTTATTAAAAATGAATGATGTTTTTCTTGAACGAAAAAGAAATTCGAAAGAAATACATTAAAACCTAATACATATTAAAATTTTATTAATAATTCATTAAGAAGAACATCAATAACAAATTGATTTATTATAAAAAAAAAATCTTTAGTAGTTTTAGACACTTCGTCACGTGCTAAAATAAATTAATATCTTTGTATTAATATCCTATCGCGTGCTATCGGCGCGCGAGGCGCGATGTTACATCTCACACGGTATGGCGTTACCGTTCGTATCAATTGCTTCATACAGTGGTGCTATCTCCCGTGTGTGTGTACGACACATATTATACGCGCGGAAATAAGAAAGTCGACGGCAAAAAATGACAAAAACAAAACACCGTCACGAAAACAAGTGACACATCGATTTCGTGAAGAAACAATCTATGAATCAGAAAGACTTGTAACTATAATGATCGAAAACAAATGTAAGCACATGAGTTATTAATAAGCACTCTTAATCGTTGATTTTAGTGCGACACGATATATCGCGCTATGCGTGCGGCTAATTACCGGCGATATGTTATCACGTTACTGGCGTGCAGGTCTCACATATGACATTTACGTAATCGGCCGCAGTTCTCGAACGCAGGTCGTCACACAATATCGCACAAGTCATTGAAACATCAAACTTTGCTTGGAAACATACGAGAATGGAATCTTTTTCACATGTTTTTTTTTCAAAACAAGAGAACAAAATACAGTATATATTTTTCTATTTAAAATAATAATAATATATCGTAAAACTTAGTATATATTTTAGTATATATTAGTATTAATTTAATTAGTATTAATATATTAGTATATATTAGTAAAATTTAGTATATATTTTT
Source organism: Pseudomyrmex concolor (assembly GCA_014839585.1). Taxonomy (NCBI): domain Eukaryota; kingdom Metazoa; phylum Arthropoda; class Insecta; order Hymenoptera; family Formicidae; genus Pseudomyrmex; species Pseudomyrmex concolor. Next base: position 6,355 of record QVOB01004517.1, on the reverse strand, counting down.
CTATTTAAAATAATAATAATAATAATAATATATCGTAAAACTTTGACATAAAAAAAAGAGAAGCATAAAACAGATACTCAACTGTCACAATCTTTCCTCATTTATGAATATGTATATGAAAAGAAAAACCCCGAAGTGTCAACACGTAAATTGTCAGGAAGTGTTTGATACATAAGAAAGTAAATAAGAATCTAAAACAAATCTAAAAATATATGCGCGCGCGTTGTCTATACATATATATCAACAAGCAAACACATACATTTTTGCCAAAAAGTAATATTCAAGTAGGAAAAAAGTTTGACAAATGGCGTACACGCAGATTATCAGCAAAGTACGGATTTCACATTATACATAAAGTAATAAATCATTAAAAACCTTGACGCGTGCAAGTAAATTTTGAGAATTCTCAAATAATTCGAATAATCTCTCTCGTGTGTTCATACTTTTTTCTAAGAATAATATTTTCTAAACCTGACAAGGAAGAAAAGATAGCGGATAATACAATATTTCACAAAGTAATTTATAAGAAGTGCTCGCGCGCGCGGAAAAATCTCTCTCTTTCGCTTCCCATCAAATATAAACAGGACAAAGTTACAAGAAAATATTTTGTAGCGATAGAAAATTCTAGGTCACTGTCTTGACTTAAGCATAGAAGAAGCAACCGAGAAGAGAAACCGGGCATCCGGGGAGCCCGTTAGGAAAACCCGTTAGCGACGAGCAGAAATACAATTGCAACCACGGTCACGATCGCAACCACGACCGCATGACCAATCGATTACCAATTACCTCATTTTTTTTCGGCTCACACACACACATATTTTTTCTTTCTCTCTCTTTTTCTCTTTCGCTTTTTTTTCGCTTTCCTTTTGTCCCAATTTTTCTCAACAACTATCGCGGGCTATTATCATCGATTGATCGCGGATATCACATTTCGTGCAATTTCGTGGCAGTCAATTGCTCATAGCAAGGTCAATTGCTTATAACGATTGTTAGAACTTATATATTTCAGCGGATGATGTAAACGCTCGCCAAGAAGTGCAAATACGCGGAGGCATAAAGTGGCAAACGAGCACACAGACTTTCCAACACCAAATTATCATTATCATTGACAGCTTACGACAAAGCGGCGAAACTCTAACTACGGCTTCCTTCGCTGCGGCTTCAGCGAGTACAGGAAAGATATGAATTATATGGATTTATCGAATTGTGTTCATTTTTCGTGTAATGTCCGCCTTTTCGGGGAAAAACAGAAGAGAGAGAGAGAGAGAAGACTGTTTCGATCATATGCCGAAGAAGCACGAAAACTTATCGCGCTATATATACCGTTTGATTTACTTTACCTCGAACTCTTGCGAAATCGACCGATAACGGGCTTCATAGTACACTAACGTTATCGTTTTCTTTTTTTTTTTTTATCTGATCCATTGCACAGACAAAGTCAGATTCCGCGGAACGTCAATTGAAACGAATCTCGTGTCGTATCGCGACAATTTGAATCTAGTGCTACGGTCTCTGATCGCGGAAAATTGCGGAAAGAAACGTTTGACAGTTTGCGTTGTTTTAGTTTACTTATTTTTTTTTTTTTTTGGTTTTACCATTCGCGTGTTATTTTTCACGAAATAAATATCCGTATCGCGTGATAGTAAAACACAGACTGCTGCACGACAGCTCGGCTATTTAATAACGGTTTATGCCTTTCTAGTCTTGTGCATCCGGTGCGCGATGTGTGTCAAGAGGTTATTGACTTCCGAAACATTATATCCGATTAAAAAGATTGTGCTCGCGCGCGCGGAGCATGTCTCAATCATCGATCTTGATCGAACGATCTTGATCGAATAGCAAAATATGCCGATTTTTTTTTGTATTTTGTTTGATTTCACATTTCTGCGCATTTTCACAACTATCGGTCGAAAATTAAATTTGCATATTCACAAAAAACGCTGAAGGCGAAATAGACTCAACGCAAATTTTGAGCATCATGTGTTTTCCTCATAAATTCACATTTAGAAATGCAAATATGCTCAAAGTTATGTTAGTCTAGACGGAAAATAAGCAAATAATACTTTAGTATTATAATAAAGATCACATTTTTTTTAGCAAAAATAAATGTTAAGCAAATAACTTAGCAGTCTCGTTGCTATAGTCTATTTTTACTTTTAGCACTCGCAGAGCATTTGTCAATTTTTGCAATTTAAAATGGCGACCAATGTTTTTTATGTTTTATCGTTTATACATATATATCTTTACATTTAATTTTTAAATAAGAAGCGATATTACATTGGTAACAAAAAAGCGTCTTTCTAACCCATAATATTCGTTGACGAATAACATGGTTATAGGTGACGTTGTTCCCTGATAATGATAATCACCGCACGTGGCAATATTGTATATCACTGAGTAAACGAAAAAAAATAAAACAATTTTACTTTACTCAAGAAAACTTATTAATTCGTTTGATGCAACTGACATATATTTATTGTTTTACTCAAGTCTACTTTTTTCATTCAAATATTTATTACATAATAATATAATATAACCAACCATTTTTATATATTTTATATTTTAATTTAATAAAATATTTACATTAAAAATATACATTTTTCAGTTAAACCGGAATTTTTTAGCTTTAAAAAACATTTATGTTTCAATTAATGAGTGATAGTATGTAATTTGTGAAAGCGATATTCATATAACAACTTTTCCCTGTAACGAACATAATGATATACGAGAGATCACATTATCACATTTTCTTTTTCGCGATCTTTTCGTGATCAGTCCGATCAACGATAATCAGTGTGATATAAAAAGAATAATGCATCTTTTCCCCATTCCCTCTTCATCAGCAGCAGCAATCTAGCAAACGTTATGTCAGCAGATTGCCACCAACTGCAGGCAAAACTGCACTGTTTTGACGATAATTTATATGTTTCCAAATCGATTTTGCTATCGCGGAATACGTGTTCTCGACACGTGTCGTAATTAAGTCATTTGTCGTATGCACACATAAACACAGGCGTTAATGTCTTTACACTCTTAATTACGTTAAACTATTACTGAGACATTGTCGGTACAACTTAATCAATGTAAAGATATAAACGCACTTTGTTTTTAAACGCCGTATTGATTGAGATCGACCAACTCGAAAAAAATTCACTGAATCTCACCGCGTGCTATCGTTTTGCTTTTCTCGTGATTTTATTCACAAAAAAATCAAACTTTTGCTTACCCATTGCTTTTACTTTGCACTTGCGACCGTCTCGATTTGTCACTCTCGGAATAAACGAAAAATATCGTACAGTATCAATTACGCGTCTGACTTCTTCGTCTGATGAAGATAAAACGTGCGGCGTGCAAGAAAGAAGATTAGACCGACTTCTTTAGAAAACTCGTTTAAAACACAGGGAACTTCTAAACGGAATCAAACATATACTGCGCATATCTGAAACCAACTCAAAGCTTCTTATAGTTATCTGTCTTCTTGAATGTAACATTTATATGTACTGCTCCCACCACTCAACGCGATTATATACACCTTACTTCTCCTCCTCACCCTCTAAATCGTCGTCGTCGTCGTTATTGTCGTCATCGTCGTCTACGTCTTTTGTAAAAACATGTTTTGATTAATTTTATCCTGCTGTAACAAAAACTCAACGTAATCTACCTAATATATATCAAATATCTAATGATATATCTAATATGTACAAATCGGATCGCACAAAATTCACAAGTTCACAAATTCACAATTTCCGTTTATAGTTTTTAACGCAAAAGTCGTTGCATTAAATTTAGTCCTTTGCCTGAAGACCTCAAAAATAACTTACGAATAAAACAGACTGAGTCTGTGAGATCCACGCGACTTTAAAACCGAATATCTCTGCGAAAAATCAATATTTTTTCAACTTTGTTTTCTTGAATAGAAAGTTTGAACAATTTGCGTAGATAAAAAAAATCAAATTAAAAAAAATCTTTAATAGTTTCGAAGATATAAGTGTTTAAAAAAAAACTAGTTTTTTCTAGAAATGCCGAATACGTAAGTTTTATATGAGTCTGGGAAATCCATGTCTGCAGAAGAATTAAACATAACAATAATTAAACAACAATTAAATAACAATTAAATAACAATTATCCGATTTAAAATCAAAAGTCGATGTTACAAGCGGCTGGTCTGATGTCAGTTAATAAATATTTACGATATATTCTTCCGTATGGACTTAATAAATAGTCTATATTTTTCCATAATCATGGACGGAAAAAACTTAAAATAGCAAGAAATTAGTTACTACATTGGCCGGCAAAAACAATATTGTTTTTCTGATGAAACAAAAACTTAAGTAAATTCAATAATTATTCTTGTTGACCCCCCCATATAATGCAAAACACGGTTTTTATTTTTGTGTGCGAAAATAAATAAAACATATAGTTTTTCGTCTATCGCGTCATGTTTACATTTTAATCAAAAAATTTTATTGCGAACTATTACAAAGCATTAATTATCAAAAAAAAGATAAGACTTTGGAAGTTCTATTCTGAAAAACACTCAAGTTTGATTGTGAGAAACAGCGCAATTTTATAAGAAATAATGTTCATAAAACAATAAATAAAATAAATGACACGATGCAAAAGTTAAGTTATTCAGCGCAAAATAAATTTATTGTGTCAGAATTTTATAAAGCATAAAACTGAGTTTTTTGTTACAGAAACAAAAAACTTCAATTTGAAGTAACACTTAATCTGCGGGTCACAGAATATTTTGGTTTTTGCGATTTATGTTGAAATAAATCATATAAGTTATAAACATTTTAGTGAAACACTATTAGATTTTTTAAAGAAAAATTCGCCGCACACAACCGGTTCGCAGACTAAGTGTTACTGGATGGCGTCAATCGCTCCAAAACTTGAAATTTTTGCAAAAAAAAGACCCACGATAAAATTATAAAAATAGAAGAAGTAACCAATACGCGAGCAACAAGGCTTGTTAAATTGTGTCTTTTCTATTTTTGAATTTTGAAAGTCATCAAAAACATTTTTGTTTCTCAGTAAAGTCTTTGTCAGTGATTAAATCAAAATAAATGTAATAAATAATACAATGATATTATAAGAATAATATTAAGATAATACAAGATATACACAAGAATTAAGATACAAACACGTGTTGAAAGATAATCAAAAAGTCACAAAATGTTGTAATTTTATTTTTTATCAAAACGTTATAAAATTGTTGAGAGATTATCACTTGCGATAAGACAATTCATCAAAATCTATCACCGGTTTCAAAAGTATCAATCACAAGTTTCAATCACAAGTGATAATCTCACACAACTGTTGTATTTTTCTTCAACGATTTGATGTTATTAGTAAAATTATTAACTGACGTCATGCTGTGTCCTATCCTTATTTGTACTCAGGCAAATCAAGAGATCATCATCTTTCAAATACTTTGCAACCAGCAGAAAAATCAGTTATTTTAAACGTGTTACTCACTCAAATTCAGATAATATGACGTTTCGATTTTTAGGTGTGCCACTTTTGCGACGTATTCTTGACCATCTTTTATTAACACGCGATATACATATGTCTTTTGATTCTTATAGGGTGGATTCCCAGAATTCGTAGACACAGAATGCATAACATGATTGTATATGTCAGAAGAAGCGATGTTTTTTTTCTCTGACAGAATTGCATTTGAACGCTATTTTTTAAATAAGAGCAACTTTTAGCTAACAAATGAGCGCTTTAGATTATGCATGAATCAAAGATGGCGCGGAAACATGTAACGCTATTTTGATAAAAATGATTTTATGAGAATTACGATATGTTAATCGCTATTTTTAATACAATTTAATAAGAGAAACATTTTGTAATTGATATCATCAAAAAGCAACAATTTTTGAAAGTTAAATAAGTAGATTAGATAAAAAAGAATCATTTTTTAACTGATATCACAAAAGTAACGATTGAAAATAAAATAAGTAGATAGAACGTGAATAATTTTGATTCAAAATTGTTGTTCCGACGTTTTAACAATGTTTGTGGCTCTGAAAAGAACGTCGGAGGAAAAATGTTGCATTAAATTTATTACCATTTTATTTACTTATTTTACTTTCAATCGTTGCTTTTGATGATATCAGTTAAAAAATGTTTTCTTGTATCTAATTTACTTATTTTACTTTTAATTGTTGCTTTTTAGTAAAGGATAAAGGATAAAGGAAGGTTAATTGATTCCCTTCAGGATTACAATATTTTTTCAACACTCCACTTCTATATCCACGATCCATTTATATCCACGATCCATTCGGAGGCTCGATTTAGTTCGCTTTTCAATCGATAAACTCGATTTGAAAGAGACCGGCCCGGA
>QVOB01004516.1:0-17061 GCA_014839585.1 Pseudomyrmex concolor | reverse complement strand
AATATTTCGTATATCTATCAAAGAATGATATCTGATAAATAACGCTGTCTTCCTCCCGCGTAAATTCAACAATTAATGAGGAAACCTCGAATATTTATTTTGTGTTATTTAATAATTAATCGAACAAATACCTATCGGATATATATCTCCAGCCATCGAGATCAAATCTTCGTTTCGCGCGCGTCTCAATCTCCTCACGATATTGTTACAAAAATCTGTTCGACATCTGTTGACAATTTATTTTATTCCGACCCGCTCGAGAGTCTCCGCAGATCCGGTGCGCGCTTTTCAAAATCTCCCGGGAGAATGTCCCGTTCACGAACGCGTGAGATATACGCGTTGCCTCCAATTTGCCAAGATCGCCCGATAAAAAGAGTTCGCGCCTCCGCAATGTGGTGGTGCGGCCGCGTTTATACGATCGGCCGCTCGCCCGGAGAGTCGGCTCGTTCATTTCGACGCGAGAAGAAGTCGGTGAAAGGAACTCTCGGCGGTTCTCGGACTCGCGACTTGTCTGATTTTGCGTTCAAGGAGAGTCGCGGCGGCGGCAACGATCAAGCTTTCGGACTTCGGTTGCTAAACGGCGGGGGAAATATCCGCGGAATTCCTTCCCGCGGGAAAGCACGCACTCCGTTCTGATCGTTCACGTCGAGTTTACTAGCCTTTCGATTTTTAATCCCGCCGATATCTCGCGCTCATAACTAATTCAAAATCGTAGGAACGCTCGAAAAAAAAAAGTGTACAAAGATTGAATTTATTTTCTAGCAAATCCGCTTGAGAAAAAAACAACAATTTTTCTAATAAATGTCCGGAGAAAGTAGCTACTTATAATCTGTGTAACAGGTGGATGAATATTTTCTTCTGAATTATCTGCTTGATTTATCGCGTTGCAAGGAATGTAAATTTTACTTAATTTTTTTTTTTCTAAAAATATAATCGCATCCCGTCGCGACTTATCACAGTATTCGGGAACTTTCACTTATTAGGACCGGGTCGTCGCGCGAAACTTTTAAAATAAGAGTGAACAACCTCGTACCCCCGGCGTCCGTGTCGCAACAACACTTATCGATTCCGCGACGCCTATTATTCATCGGCTGTCGTTTATATAATGAAACGATCGTCGAAATCGTAGCGATTCCCCGAAGCCGTCGAGCGAATCTGGTCTCTCTCTCTCTGGTTGCAGAAATCAAACGCGATTCTGCTCACTTCACGCTCGAATTCGGCTTGCCGTCGCACTTTCGTGTCTGTCTTTATGATTTATTTAATGCGCGAAGACCGAGTGAAACTATCGGTTTACAAAAATGCGACAATCATGCATACCAGTATTTCCAACATAAACGTTCGCGCGAATATTTGTATTCGAGCCGCGAAGCTCGAAAAGACACGCTGCAAGTTCCAAATCTTGTTTCCCGTCTTTCTGCTCTCGCATATTGATTGGAATTTACATACAAGATATTTTCGTTTGTACAATTCCTGTATTTAATAAATTATTAACGTCGCGGCGCGAGAACCGATGAAATTTCCGCGAAAGAAGAGATCGGAAACGCCGCGACCTACATATATCGCGCGGCGACGAGTGGCAAGAGACGTGTCGGCCGAGTTTAAAAGAGAGGTTTTTCTTCTTCTCCTGAATTCTGAGAAGAGAGCGAAACATCGAAATCGCCTGCCTGTTCCTTTCTAAATCAAGAACCAGTAAATTCGACTGTTTTAGCGGGAAACACACCGCGGCTATAATCGGACGATCCTCGAGCGTGTAGGCGCGGAACTCGTGTTCCGGTGCGTGCACTCTCGCTTGCGGAACGACGCGGAACCGACGCGGAGAACGACGTTCTCTCGTCGTCGTCGACGACGTCGACGACGACGGTTCTTTCGCGCGGTCTTCGAGGCGAATCGCGCGCGCGAAAGCAAAAAGTTTCCGCGGTCTCGCGAGACCGGTGAAAGGCAACCGGCCAGCCCCCGCGCGTCTCTCCCTCCTCCTTTTCTTTTTATCCCTCGCGCCGATCGACCTAATCTCCCGTATCTCGATAACACAATACGGGTTACCACCCGCTTCCTCATCCTTCTTTCTTTTACGCTCGCGCTGATGTAATACCGGACTTTTGCGAAACGCCCGCGGCCAGCGCGAGCGATTAGGGGTCGCTCCGCGCTTTGAGTCCGCGGCTTTTACTCGCTCTTGGGCGACAAGTGTCCGATATATTTCTCGTCTATCGACGCGAGACTCTATCTACAAAATGACATTTCAAAGCGGGAGGAGGTCAAACGTCTTTGCACGGATATATTTTTGTCAGGTCAGGATATTACTGTAGTGATAATAAAAAAAAAAAAAAAAAAATAAGAGAGATACGCATTTAAGACAAGGATGAAGGGACGTCACTGCACGTCTTTTTTTCGTTTTTGAATATATTAAGTCGAGCGATTACGAGCTTCGCGATAAGTCGAACGCACTTCGCGAACTGTGCGTGTCGCAATAAGTCGGTCGCTCGATCATTAACCGCAACAACTCGCCGCACACACGCGCGAGAAGGATACGCTGCATTTATCAGCTGTACGTCAGGTTGCAACGGAACCGAGAAGATAATCCTTGCGCGATCTCCTTCTTGCGATTTTTCTTTTTTTTTTTTTTTTCGCGCCCTTTCGAAATCGCGACGATTATACGACGTTGCGTGATCGAGATCGGCGGCCCAGTTAGATTTATCGATCGATTTATCGTCGTCGCGTTGAGTCATCAAGGGGGGTTTGTTGCACCTTCGTCGTCGCGCGCGCGAGCGATCGCTTGTCCTCCCGCGCTCTCTCCGCATACATAAAACCCGACGTTCCACGCGGGTCTCTCGGAAAGTGATCGTGCCGCGAAAACGTGATTAACGCGGACACATACCACCCGTGTCCAAGGAGATCCTGTCCCGCCGTGTAATACGGGGACGCGAGCATAATTCAGCCTTGACTGCCGACGACGACTGCGCGTTGGCGCGCCGCTACGTGTACACGCGAGATGATTTATCTGGGAAAAGGTGCGCGCGATCCGCGAAACAACGTATGTATCTGTAAACCACCGCTGCAATCTCGGCGCTTTTCCACACGCGCAGGAGAAACGGTTATCGGAAATAACGGAATAAATTCTCACATTATCAACAGACGACATACGTGAACAGTGTGTTTGGGCGATTGCGTTCTAGCTGCGCTGCACAAAAATTGCTTGCGTGAAAGAGAGGGAGCTGCTTTTTAACAACTAAATGTAAACAAATAATTAAATAACTAAATAATTAAATAAACACAAACATTCTCTTTCGCAACTGTTAAATAAAACAGAAACACATTAACGTGAGCGTGAGTACAGAAGCGTGCGTCCTAGAAATCGAGCGCTTTCTGTTCGAGCTTTTTAATTGGCGAGAAATTCGGGTCGACTTTTCTGTTTTTTTTTTTTCCCCGAAGGACCCGCCGATCTCTCTATAGCCGATCTGATTTAAATCGCCTGGATTTCTAAGAACATTTAACGGAGTCGTGCGTTTCCACCAAGCTTACACGTAAAATGTACGCAAGGTTGAAAGCAACGATAAGCGCAAGTGGATGCATGCGGAGACGATAACGACGACGACGACGACGACGACGACGGACGACGACGACGGACGATGAATAGGCGCCGTTGTGCACTTACGCCGCGATACTCCTCGATAACGTCCACCGTTCCATGGCTGCCTGGTATGCCATGTTCTCGATTTGCCTCTTCAGTGATTCCTTGTCCATGGCGGCGAGTACACTGGGATCCATGGTTTAGCCGCACCTTCGTCGTAGCAGTCGCGAGCGGAAAAGCGCGTGCGCCTCCACGAGAAAATCAATAGGCTGATGATTCGAGAGAGAGAGAGAAAGAGAGAGAGAGAGAGATGTGTCCGTCGGATAACGCCTGCAAACGCCGACGACGTCGGCGGAGAAAGGAGAGATAAACTCGATTTCCGCCGAGAGATCGTTTTCGCGGAAAACAATCTCGTCAGAGAGGGTGATTCGATGATCGGAGGAATGCAAATCGATCTGAGTCATTCGTGCGGCGTGCGATCAGACGGTACGCGATGATGGAAATAGGCGCGCGTCTCTCTGATTGCGATCGGACTTGTACATGCATTTATACATGCACACGCGTCATTCAACCAGCGGGACAATGAGACCGGGGACGATCGTGGAACACAAGAGGCCATTGACCTCAATCGCAATTAAATCCTTTAAATTCTCTTGGATCTTTTTGAGTAATGAAAGAAGTTGAATTTCAAATTGAACCCCTCTTTGAGCGCGCATTTAAAAATAATCTCGTTAGTACGAAAATAAATCGTTTGACGTAAGTTTCTTTCGCCGCAACGTTACCACCGGTCTCAGTTTACGTGCTTACATTGTTGTTGAAGTTGTTAATTCTATCGCAGTACGCGATGTAGCATCACTCTTCAATTACGAAGCTTTCGTTATCGCGCGCGTGATCGGTTTCGCTGTTTAAATCGCAATCTCGAGTTTCAGATTTGTCGGAAATTCACCGATTCGATAATTTTGCAAAACAGAAGACTTTTTTTTTAATCAAACGCACTCGACGTCGCACTCACTCTTCTCGTGTTAACGTACGCGAAATATTTTACTTATCGATTACGTGTGTGTTCTTGTATTTTTTTTTCCTACGCGCAACACCTCAGTAAAATTTATTGAAATAACAATTGCGAATAAACATTCTTCAAAATTGCTTCGCGCTCAGATCGATTTGCAAGTTTCTGACTACACGAAATTGTGCGAGAAATATTATTATACGTATCCGCGGGGGATACTGGCACACAGTACTCACCCGATCGGAGGACGAAGAAATTCTGAGGCGAGGTGTCCATTAGCGGGTTTCGCGATTCGCTTATTACGGAAGCCTCGAAAAATCTAGGTAATCTAATTTAATGCGGTGATGTCGTTTTAAACAGAGAAAGAGACGAAGAAATAAACATGTTTACACAATTTGTTGAAAATTACAATATCGCGCGCGTCGTCTTTCAATAACAAAGTGTGTCTCGATGTGCGCGATTTAATTTCACGTGTTTTTAAATTTGTTTGAAAATCTTATAAAATTAAATATATCTACGCATATGCATATGTACACATTATATAGACACATCTACTACACATAACGTTTACTTACTTTTACAGTCACACACTTTATCGACGTCGGACATTCGAGAGCGAACAGAAAACGCGCTTATCATCCAACAGCAGATAATAGATAACAATTACTTCTTTGTTCCGCCGCCAGATACCGTTAGCGGCTCAGTACAGCACACTGTGTAGTTTATACAAATAGTGTTTACGCGGTGTTCATTGGTTGGCTGGGGTGCTTGTGTTTTCTCGCGTCCCATACAAATACAACTCGGAGGACTGCGGGAAACTGTAATCCGAAAACTGTTTTTCCTCGTTTGTATTTCATTATTTACGAACATTCTTTGAAATTTCTCCATTCGTTTTGCCAATACGCTTTTCCGTGTGTTAACAAGAACAGAAAAGGAAATGTCGCGGGAGAGAGAGCTCGATATTTTCTCAAACACCAAAGCGAAAGAGAAAATTAATTTTACCTATATATTATATCTTCGTACCTTTGTTGTTCTCTCATGTGTGTATTTATTACTAAAATATCAATTAATAATATTTACATCGGTTTGTACAAAGCGACCGCTTCGCGTGGTCATACACGTGGTGTAACGATACACTCAACTCAAATGCTTGTGTGGTATATATGTTTCTTTTTTATATAAATATAAAATTGAGACTATATATATATATATATATAAGAGACTTATACATCTTGTTCCCACTTTGCTATTAAATTTTCATGTTATTGCACAAACGGAATTTGTTGCTCGACATACCGTTTGCGAAATAAACATATATATATATATATATATTATACAGCGAAGATGCGCTTCGACGCATATCCGTCGATGTGCGATCGAAGAAACGGAAACGTTGACTAGTACACTACGTAATAGCTATTAAAATAATCGTTATTGTACACACAACGCGCAAAAGTCCAATATTATTATTTCACACGGTTCTCACGATTATTATTTGGTATTTCGTTTCTTTCTGCGGTGTACTCGCTGATATGTTTTTTTTTTTTTTATTAAATTGACACGGTAGACGCAGATATAAAACTTTGTTCGAAATTCGCACCACACATTAGTTGTTCGACATTTCGCGTTGGAACATCTTACACGGTAAACAACTCGGAGAACTCGAAAGTTTATACTCACATTAGTCATTAATTCGACCTTGCGCACGCACAACACCGACGATAATCGACAAGCAAAAATTAATTACGTTCTTTATGGCCTCTCTATTTTTGCTTTAATAATTTTACTTCTTACATTCAGACTTTACCAAACAATTTATTTCTAAGTGTTTTACTTTTTCTTAGTTTTTTGAACGTTGTTACATGCGATACGAAAATATTATTGCTGATATTGCATGCAGCAAGAGTGGATTGAGCATCGCAAGAAGACCGAAAACGGCGGATCAACTTCGAACACGTTTTTGTGTTAATCTTTTTTTTTTTTGGTTTTTTGTTTTTAAATCTCTCGCGTGCATTTGGATATGTATCGGTACATCAGTCGGATATTACAACTCCGTGGTGATCTCGTCCTGCGGTCGGAAGCCGAGAATCGTGAAGTCGTCGATGAGATAGTCGCGTGCGGGCGACCAGTCCGACAGAATGGTGTAATTGGCCGCCTCAACAGGACTGCTCTGGAACTTCCACTGGGGATTCAGGTCGCGGTCCAGACCGTCGCCCGGCTCGCATTCGTCGTGCAGGGCGCGAACGTTGTTTACGTCCAACGGCAACGTGCCGTTGTAGCCGCGATTGAACGTGGATATCGTCTGGAGTTCCTGAAGATCGCTCGTCGTTCTCGGCCCGCCGCGCTTCTGCGCGCTACCGTAGACCAAAGGCGTCGTCTGGCCGATCGTCGACCCGTTCAGACTCAGCTTCTCGTTGTAGGCGCCGGATGTGCTGTTCTGGCCCAGACTCGAACCGAGAGGGCTGCTGTCCTTCGCGTAGCCGAGACTCGAGCTCGCCGGGCTGATGCTCGACTTGTCGCTCGCCTGAAACGTCGCGAGAGGCACGTTCGCTTGGAACGTTGTGAGATTAGCGGGAGGGTTTCTTGTTGTCTCGTACGCGGATTGGCGAGGAAGCGTTTGCGACGTCGCGACCGGTTGCGTCGGAGGAGACGACGACGGTGCCGTCTGAACGGTGCCGCTCGTCGGCTGTTGCAGAAACGTCACGAGCTGAGCCACCTTGAAGATCACAAGAAAATTAACATGAGACAACAAATGTCACGTTGCACGAGACGCTCGTCGCGAAGTAAAAAGAAAGTGGTCGATGTTGTTTCGTTAGAAAGGGAAGGGGCTCGAACGCGGGGAACTATATATCGCTATCTAACGCTATTGCGTGTAAACGCATGCTGAGCATGTACAACTCACCGAAGTGTTTTAGGGACTGGCGCGTGAAAAAGAATTGAAAGTGTAAGATAACATTATCGATAACAACACGAGATAATCATTTTCATTTCGACATTGAAGAAACGTCCGTTTCGAGAACGGGAGGATCTCACCTCCGGAGAACTGTGTCTCTTGTATCTCCTCAACAGCCGCTCGGCCCACGAGAACAGTCGTTGCCAGTCGTCGGGCGGGAGTGGTATCTCGTCGTCTCTTCTGTTGACGAGAACCAATATCCGCACCAGATCACGCAACACCGGTCTGCGGAATTCCATAAAGAGTTTATAACGCACGATTCCAAATGGTAATCGGCAATCTCTCTATAATTGCTAATTCCGCTAACAAAAGTATGTACCTGTACGCTTGAATCCCGACGGGACCGTCGCCGTTGCTACCCGAGTAATACAACAACTCCCGTACTTGTCTTCTGGTGTCGTTGAGCATCGCGAGAAAAGTGTCGGCTTCCCCGCGCAGCGTCGCCAGATGTTTCAGAAACTCACGTCTCTCCGCGCTGGAAATACGAAAACGGACTCCAACAGATGTCGGACTGACGCGATATATATATATATATACACACACACACACACACACGCAGAGAAAGGAGAAGAATCGGCGTATGATAATTCCACGAACCTGTCCTTGAACTGTTGCGCCAACTTCGCCGCCTTCTTCTTGCGATGGACGACCGCGATCGCGCCGCAGAGAATGATCAGGAGGCAGATCGTCGTCCCGGAAATCACCCCCACTAGAATCGCGACCTGGCTACCGGAGAGGCCGAACATGTAGCCGGTCTCGCGACATATGCGGCCCATGTACTCGTCCCGAGTAGACCAATCGGCGACGAAGCCCGACGGGCACGTGTGGACGCAAGTGCCCTGATACAGCAGCCCGGCGCATCTGGCGCACGTTCCCGCTCTGCACCTCCTGCATCCCGTCTCGGACTCGACGCATTCCCCGGCTGCAATCGATAATTCATCATCCGGCGTCAATAAATCGCAACCTTTTCTCCAAAAACAAAACAAAACAAAAAAAAAAACAATTCTGCCATCTTAGATACAAAAGCATTTTTTTAAATGAACAAAGAGAAAACAATAGAAGACCGTTCGATACATTCGAGAATTTAACCGAGAACCTGACATTTTCGGTTCACTGTCGAACGAGAAAGGGATTGTCTCTAACGCGTCCGCGGCGTGTTACTTATTTAGTAGTTGCACGCGAGGTGAGACGCAGGTGAATTGAAGTGCGAGCTGTGTGTATATACTCGCGCTTTACACTGTCATTTTCTATCCTTTCTACGTGCGACGTATGACCTTCTATAATGTTGTAACAAACCTTCCGATGGTTCTGCGAGTACGTCATTAGGCGGGGTTCGTAAAGATAAAATTGAATATTATCAAAACCGTACGCGCAAACGGACTGTAGAAGTCGAAAAGTTGAAGAAAAATCAACGGAATTTTTACAAAACCGTCTAATGCAACGTTAGATCCGACACTTCCGTTATGTGTGTCAGGCATTTAGGCCACTGCTGGGAGCTGTGGATCGCTGACCGCTGCAGGAATTCGACTCGCACACCGTAAGCTGAGCGAAAAGTTGCAAAAGAGGGATCGTAAAAGTTTCTTTTTTTTTTTTTTTCGACACAATATTTATTTCCCTAGGCATTTGAATGTTTCAAAGGTCGGAAGACGTTATGTCCGGCGACAAGTTTTTTTTCTCGTCCTGTTTCTCTCTCTCTCTCTTCCTCTCATTCTGATTACGTCTCTTCCTCTTTGGTGACCAGATATACATCATAGGAGGTCAGGCAAGAAAGCCGGACCGACTGCCGGGCAAGAAAATTGAAAGACCTCGCGCGGGAGACCGGAGGGCCTCTGTGTGTAGTGGAGACGTACGTCCATTAGTACGTGTATGAGGAATGCGGTTGCCGGTTTCTCGATTATGTGGGTCTATAAACGCGTTCTGTGCACTTCCAAGCGACGGCGGCGGCGGCGGGCCGGTCACATTCTCCAAGTTGAGAACACTAGGTCGAGCTTCTCCTCCTCCTCCCCCGTTTGTTGTCTTTACCGACGTAAAATTCTATGAACCCCCGGGAGTGTATATCTTATCGGCGACATTCCTCTAATTCTTCTGCGGATATCGAGACGCGCGCGTGTTTTCCGCGCGACTTCCTGATTTTTCTCACGCGTGTGACAAAAAGAACCGAAAGAAAAAAAATAACTCGAGACGAAAAAATCAGTTACCTCACCGACAAACAACTTTTCGCAACGGGTTGCGCGGAAGAAGAACAAGTCTATAATGGATTCATCGAGTTGAGTTTTAATTAAAGATAATTAAAGGTCGAGAAGAGAGAGAGAGAGAGAGAGAGAGAGAGAGGGAAACATCGGCCTACGTGAAATCGAATTAGCGCATATCTTTTTCTCGGAACGGTGATTTTCTCCGGTGATTTTCTTCTCGCTTGAATATTTCATTTCGACGTTGAGTGTTGCACATAAACGCGATCAAAGTCCAGAAGAAAATTCCTCCTCCTTCGCTGCCGGGAATTCTTATTAAGCGCGAGATCGCGCGTTGTTAATTTCGCGGGCGTGTTGGTGAACGACTGTTTACAAAGGAATCCTCTGCCCTCCCCCTCTTTCCCTCCCGCAGACGTCAGTATCATGTGCGGCAGCAAGCGCGCGCTTACATGCACTCGTTTTCGTTATTAATTAAGTAGTTAACCAGACCGTCCTGTCCATCGTCTGACGCTTCTGTTGAATAAGTCTTCGTGCGTCCAAAGGAGCGATCCTCCCCGCACACAATGCGATACGCTCTAATTAGTGATTTTTTTTTTTCAAACTTTAACTGTAAACACACACGCACATTTTACACGTGTGAAAAATGCAATTTGCGAGACTGATAAGATAAAACAATATATTTTAAAATTTAATAACGCGCTTTATTTCGCGGCGATTTAAAGTAGGTCTCGTCATCCTGCGCGCAACGCTGTTTTTTTTTTTTCGCTCCGCGCGTGTTATCATACTAACCCACATTCCCCGCCGGACGAGGGGACAAACGTCTTCTCTTTCGTGATCGTCGTCGTTGGTTGTCGTCGGTGAAATTCGCGCGGCGAAATTTAACGACCGCTCTACATGTCATATCTGAATTATAATAAGTTACATGCGAGATGCCTCGCGCGAGCGGCCACGCGACGCGTCGGCCGAGAGCGAGAATCTGACGAATCTTTTCGGACACACGAGGCTCGTATGTCAATCGAGGCCCGTATGTGCACACGGTACACAAGAGATTACACGTACGACACACGCACGTACGCACACACACACACACAAACCGAGTACAGTTACTCACAGGCGTGTGATGCACATGTGCAATCCGAAGGCAGTCAGCGATGGGATCGAGCGTCTCGCGAGTATATCAACGCGCGAACTTGACCGAGAGCACGTGCTTTTGTTCCTTTCTCCCCGAAGATTTTCCCGCCGAATTCGAGAGACGGAAAAGCGGCAAATCGAACGTCAAACAAAGATACGGATTTCTTTTTGAAAAAAAAATCTTTTCTATCGAGGAATTTGATTGATCGGAGTTGAGTGTTCGATTCCATCCTCGCGTGCATCATCATCATCATCATCATCATATCTCGTTTTCCTTTCTCTCTCTCCCTCTCTCTCTCTCTCTCTCTCTCCGTCTTCCTTTGGCCTACGTCCGCGAAATCTCGAAACCTGAATCGTCGGGGGAGGACTTAATTAGTCCAGTTCTCACTGTTGCCGAATAGAAACTTGCTCTTCCCCGTTATTTCCGAGTTTCCTTTTTTCTCCGTTCGAGGCTGAGAGAATGAACGAGCCGGTCTCAACGAGCGCGCCTTTTTTATCAAAAAAAAAAAAAAAAAGTCCAATACACACGCGCCTATAGACACCGGATAAAGCATCGAATTAGCATACTGCACTTTCTATTCGCGAACTCATTACATAATAAAGCGCGATATTATCCAATAAACGTGAGAGTAATTCCTCGACGAGGTGTCTATTTTGCTGATATTGCGTAATCGTTCTCTCGCTGTGTGTGTGTGTCAAACTCGCGTGAATGAAAATTCACGTTCGAAAATTGCTCCTTCGCCCGTACAAAGTTTCTCCCGGAGCGAGGAAATAACGTGGGAGTTAAATTACCGTCTCTCTTGTGTCGGAGACATCAAATGTTCGCGCCTCTCTTATCCGGTAAAAAATAAATATCCGAAAAAAAGTTTTCTTATAAAAGTTTTCAGCAGACACCGGTGAGAGACCGCGCTCGATCTGAAAACTGACTGAAAAGTTCTGTGGTTCGGATAGATAGGAAAAAAAAGAAAACCTACGAACGCGCGCGAGAGAATATCGTTCGTGCGACAAACTTCGAGATCTGATAATCGAAAGTATACGCACGCGCATACGTTAACTATTATTATTCTCAAGTTTGTTCGTGATTTCGTAGAAAAGCGGCCCGCGGTCGGATACCCGTTCCGGTATTTCTGGTTTTTCCGTAGAGGGGAGTGTCGCGAACCGAGTGACCCCCTCCGTAGAAAGATAAAAACGTTTAGAGAAGTACCAGTTGAACGAGGAATGAATGCTCCTTGCGCGGAACCACGCGAAGAAGGAAAAGTTCTTAAAATGGTAAAAGGTTGAAACTTCTCCTCGCGACAATTTTAAAAAGAGATTCCGGACGGAAATAATAGATGGAAAAAAAAACACACATCAAACAAAATAGTAAAACCGCGCATATTGCGTGCGCGAGTTGAGAGGCGAATAATTTTAAAATTAAATTTCTTATATCCGATGTTTACATAGTTGAAGAATAGTTACATGTAGTTGTGTGTAACTTTCTCGAGAGATAAACCTACGCAAACGACGTGGGATCGGTGCTTCCGCGTGAAAAGAAAAGAAAAAAAAAACAAACTTCGCGCTTCCACGTCAAACAAATTCCGCCGATATTTTTTCGCGCCGGATCGTTGGAAGCGCTATTTTATATACGTTCTCCGCCGCCGGGACCAATATCGTGTCGGATCGAAGCCGCTTCCACTTGACTTATCAGGAAGTGCCATTACTACGGTCCAGGTGAAACCTCCGTGTTTCTCCCTCGATCATCGATAGGCGCGCATGGCCATTGCTTGCGACGCTCGAGCCAGCAGCGGTGTGATTTATCTGAGAGTTTCTCAATTCACGTCAGAAGGAAAAAGAAAAAACCCGCGAAGCATTTCACAGAATGAAAGAAAGCCGAATCGTGCTCGCAGAGATTTCAGACACTGAAGTGCTACTTTGGTGACGTTTTTCCGCGCGTCTAACGGACGTTGCACAAGCGGACACACACACACACACACATTTCGAACTGGCGCGAACAGGTCCAGCAGGTGCATTCACCTTCTGCTCGATATTCGAGCAGCTGACACACTTTCGAGCGTGCGCGCGCGCGAATTGACTTGAGCACCGCTGCAAGGCCGCCGGGAGGTCGATAAGCCACGGATGCGACGACTTCATTCGCGAGAACCACCGCGGGGACCACCGCGCATCTCCTATAAGACGCTAAATGAATATATTGACGTCCTCTCCGCTCCCTCGGGAAGTCGTAGCCGCGTGTCTTTTCGGCGCGAGCTCGTTTTAAAATTCATTAAGCCGTTCAATGAGCGCGGAGCGACGGCGACTCGAAATCAACAATCAACCGCAATTGGCGAACGGACGGAATACGTTGCTCGGCAGATGCTCGTCGCACGTGTGCACGCGTGTGCAAGTGTGTGTGTGTGTGTGTGCGACACGCAACCTGTTGCTTTTCCATGTTTAGATAATACAACATTGCGTCCAGGTGTGAAATCGTCGATTTCTCGTTCGGCTCGTTCGCCAAGTAATTATTTCGCGTGAAATTATTGCGCAATGTAATCGCAATACGAGATCAGAGATCTCTCGAAAACAACAACAGTAACAGAACAACAAAAATCTTCGAATTCACCAGAGAATTTCCTGAACCTTGCGTGAAGCGTGCGAGAATTCGTTGCGTCGCAACAATCGGGCAATTTTTTTTTTTTTTTTTCAGAAGCGACAGGATTTTTCCCGCCGAAACGAGTCTAGGCAAAATGTCAACTCGGATCATCCGCGATGATATCACGCGCGGGTAATTTGAGAAGGTCGGTGTATAAAAACGTCTTACGTCAGGAAGAAACGTAAGGTCTTCGCCGCGCGAAGACGAGACTTCTGATCGTGAACGATGCGCTCATCGCTCGAATCGCGCTTCATAGACGACGGCGCCACGTATAAGCGTGGCAAAATTAATTTTCCATGAGCAACAAACCATCGGCGATGGTGATTATTTGATAGACTCCGCGCTGCTTAAGTCATAAGCACTGACTAACTTATATCGTATCGGAATCGTCGCGATGATCTCACGCGCGCGCGAAGACCGTTCACACGTTCGGTTGGATTAAAAGATCACGCTGGAAATATTACTTCATTACTCGCGACGGCCTCTCTCTCTTTCGCACTGTTTGTATTACACTTTCTCGCGGAATCCGTTTCAATTTTTTCGCACGATTGGATTCGCGGCGATACTTCGCGGTTTTAATGAAAAGCAAATATATGCGAACGTTTTTCTTCTTCGTTCGTCCAAATATCTATTTCCCGAATGTGTACACACACGAAACTGTAAAATCTCTCTCTTATCGATTTTTTTATCGAACGATTTTACGAACTAGAACAGGCGAACGATTTTACGAATTTTATCGAACGATTTTACGAACTAGAATGGCGCGCGCGCGCGCCATTGACGTTGCAATATGCGATACGTATAGTTGTTTTACATGTTTTTCGAAAAATTACATCATCTGCGAATCACAACAAATGTAATTCCGAAGTCAAAGCAGCCGAGGACCAATATAGCCGTAAACGTCAGAGACAAATCGAGAGAATAATCGACGTTGATTCTTAACTCGCACTTTTTGTAGCTGGATAAATATAAGATTCAAGAAAAATGCTTCATTAGCTCTTTCCTCAAGAAGGTAACCAATTAAACAATTTAACGATCCGAAACGCGACAACAGTACTGCCTTTATTTGAACTCTCTTTAGAAGCGCTTCCTCGTCGTGGAACGTCCTCGCTTTCGCACGCCGCGGCGAATCGTGCATGTAATGCGTCTTACTACACACCGCGTTCTCTTAATGTATGTACTTGTACATCTTCCTTACACGTTTCCTCGCGTGGTGGATTTTTTTTTTTTTCCATTTCGCAAAGAGCGTTGTCGCAACACACACACACACACACAACGCTGCGTGTTAACGCATGAGAGACCAATTAAACTCTCGAAAAGTGTTTCGCGCGAAATGTTACAATATCGCGAATTCGCGATGATATTGCATCAGAGAGGAAACAAAAACTGCGCGACTCTCGGATTTGCATAGTTTCGAATTGATTTCCGAAGCGCGCGCGAGACTTATCGACTCCGTTCGGTAAAAAGTCCTTGCGCCACAACAAGTGTCGAGAAACGGGTCGACGTAAATTGAATGATGGGATCTAATTGCCGCGAAGAGCGCAACGGGGCCCGTCACTTCCGAACGCACAGAGAAAGAGAGAGAGAGAGAGAGACACATTTCGCGGCGTATATAACGTGACAAGAATAAATTTCCAATTTAATCCGCGAGCGCCAGTTTTTCATAGACTGATCGAGAAGGCGACCTGATTATTCCGCGAACTAGTTATCAGAAATCAATTCTCCTCTACGTCGGACGGGAGAATTTAGTCCGAGACTTTTGTAACATCTTGTAGTGGTGTCGCACGCGAGTAAAATCGGCGATTCCGAAAAAGATTTTTAACGATTTTTATTCCTCTTCTCTCTGTTCTCGGTAATTTTCGTTTTATTTCTCGCAAATGAAGAGCCTCGGCGGTTCAACAAGCGCGACGACGACGTTTCGCGTATCCATCGGCCGAGTTCTTCGCGTCGCTCCTACAAACAAAAGTAACTGTACTTAGCGATTTACTCCTCCGCGCCGAGGAGGTGTGCGAGCGAGCAAACGGAGGGGCTCGAGCGTTCGGGCCCGACGGTGCACAACGGAAAAGCAGGCAAACACGAACGGCAGAAAAGACCGATGTATACACATTGGGTCTCTTTCTCTCTCTCTCTCTCTCTCTCTCTCTCTCTCTCTCCTTCCAGCCGAGAAATAAGAGAGAGAGAGAATCGTTCATTACGTAACTTGGTTAATGTCGATGCCTCTATCGCTAAAGTAAATGTATACAGTTAGAACTCGCCGCCAGACGTGATGCAAAGTCCTTTACAAGTATCTTTACTTCGTGGAATATATAATCTATACATAAATATATATAATATACATATAACTTCCGTGTATTTTATGCATATATCAAATGTTAAAAGATATATATGTATCTTATATATCATTATATATATTATATATTAAAGTATTATAAATTATTATTTATATATTAATTATTATTGTTATCTATATGATAAATATTGAAAGAACTCTATATATAATTTTTAATATTTACATATTTATGTAAATATTTATATACATAACATATTTTTATATTTATTTATATATCTAAAGTATATGCAAATTGAAATTTTGTGCACACATGTTTGAAGATTCTCAAAATACGGTCACACACACACACACACATAGACACATATGACTTTTACTATTCGTATCTTTCTAAATACTTGTGTTTTCTTATCTTGAGAAACCTCGAACAAAAGCGCGCAAAAATTATTTCTATCGCGCATATTTTATTTTTGCCTTGAGATTATCCGGTGACATAAAAATGAATCTGGTATTTTATACATGGCAATTCAATATTTTACGACGGGATGTATTTCGCCGCCGCGCGTCGGCGGTGAATACGAGGGGGAGATATATACTATATACTTCGGAAAGGAGGGATGATATCGACCGGGTGCGAGGGTTGGTTAATGGTTGGCAGAAGGGAAACACTCTCCTCGCAAAACGTAGAGGGACCTCACGCGACGGGAGCTGCACTCCCTCGCGCCCTTTCGCGTTTATCGATCCCATCGCGGAAACGCAGGTGACCATTGTTGGAAAATCGGCGGCTGCGGAGCGCGCAGATGTGTCTCTCCAAACTCGAGATGTCTATCTATAACGTAAAAGAATTAAACAAACATTTTATATAAAATTTTATATTTTTCCGCTCGTGAAAATTCACAAATGAAAAGAGGGCCAATACGAATATATAATACATATATTTGTATATTTATTTAAGTACGTAATTAAGTATTTAAGTGCGTTCAATAAAGCTATTATTATTATTATTATTATTCGCGCGAGTTGAAAAATGGCGATGATAATCAACGGATAATCACGAGAACCGTAAGACACGGCGGCGCGTGTAATGTACATGCGCGCGGTCACGACATCGCAAGAGGAAAACGTGACCGGAAAACTATGCGGTCGCGTATAGTCGCTTGTATGCGCACATGTTCGTGCATTTAACTGAAACACCCGGGTGTTCTTTGAAGACAGCTCAAATCAATTCCTCTGTTCTTATGGATCTTATCTTTTCTTCCTCTTCCTCTTCGTGTTTTTTTCTCTCTTCTTCGCACCACTTT
>QVOB01004515.1:0-15103 GCA_014839585.1 Pseudomyrmex concolor | reverse complement strand
CTGTGAACTGGTGCACGGAAAAGAAACAAATCTAATATAATATGTCGTCGACAATAACTTGCCAATTTTAAAATTGATCTATAAAATCTGAAAACCTTTTTTTCTTTTTTAACAAGTGTCGAGTTAACACAAATATAACTGTAACAATTTTACAATTAAAAAAAGCGCGGGATGCAAAAGATTAATTAAATCCGTAAACGCGTTACTTTTGCCTCGGTTCCTTTACGTACGTATGTATGTACGCAACTTCTGTGCTCGCAATAGCAAACCTGGCTAATATTGACCTGAGCATACCAAGTACATGTATCCAACCTATAGAGGACGACGATTTCGCAATATCAGATTTCTGATATCTCTGATTTCGGAACATCAGCTGTCGGAAACGGTTACGGCAATTTCGAACTACGGCGCGATAAAAATTTTCATTTTCGACGCGAAGAAACAAAAATATTTCGTTAGAAAAAAAAAATTCTATTTGTGAGATGTAATTAGACCGAGACGCGTTTCTTTGCGATTAATTGCTCTCGGAAATACGTTTCACGTCGCGTCGGAAATGTATCTCTCACAGAGTTCGATGTGTGATAAACAAAACAAAACAAAACAAAAAAAAATAAACTTCTCAGTGTGACTCACGTTTTAAATATATATTGTCGTCAGACACAACATCAGATATTTTTGCGTAAAAAGTTCTAAGAAAAATATATTTAAAACACGAGTGCACTTCTGATTTCAATCTTGTCATCATCGTCATCTGTCGCGCGGAGTTTCCTTATTTATCATTACGCGCAATATCTGTTTTATTATTATTATTATTAAACATCAAACGGAGGGGCTTGAGCCTTTAATACAGCCTTGATGGATAAATCCCATCAACTTTATCCCAGAATATCCTGCTTACCGAGTACATCGAGAGTAATGTCAGCCTCCATATTGCTTGTGTCGTTATGTGCTTTACACGAGTATCGTCCCGCATCTGTGGCTCTTATCTCCCGCGTATAGATCGTTTGATTCGCGCTCTCGGGATATAGGATAAAATGGCTGTCACTACCCGGCCACGGGTAAGCTCTGTTATCCTTGTACCTGCGGCAGAAATGAAAAAATAAATACATTAGAGAGCGGATATAAAAGTCTGATGTGTTTAAAACACACCAAAAAAAAAAACATTGCGTGTAAAAACAACAACGCGAGCGCGCGAAAAGTGCGTTTCACATCTGGAACTTGTTCGCGCGCGCTTGTTATATTAATTAAAAAATAATTCAAATAAAAATATGTTCTTTTGCGCGTCGTCGTGTGCGTTGTAGTGAAAGAACGAGAGAAACGATACATGGCCGACGAAGATTATGAGAACACAATGAAAGAACTGCATTGTTTTTCACGGAACGATGAATTATCGCGAGGAGAAAGAGTGGTTTCGATCGTCTTGAAACGTCGCACTCTCGAGAACAAGCCCGATATTTCCGGGACGGGAATATCGATGGTTGTTCTTGAGAGCATTCGTTTCGTCGTGTAGATAAAAGTCGAGAGAACGAGCGGCGCGTTTCTCGCCAAACACTCGAACGAAGAAAGAGAGAATCAGGAGCATTGAACCGTTCGCGAAAATAAATCGTCCGAACTACTATAATGCCGCCGCAATGAGTTCGCTAATTCATTGTTACGATTGCATCGCCATTCCGCGCTTTTCTATTCTATTATATATATATATATATATATATATATATATATATATATATATATATATATATATATGTATATATATATATCGCAAAATCTAATATATCGGTTGTAATAACTGTAATACAAAAATATTTTTGTACGAAAAGATACGATACCTATCTCTTATATAAGTCAAATATAAAACTAGTAAACATTTTACAATAAAACTGAAACAAAGTTCGATATATTGTACCGGTGTATTATTTTTGCTATACCATATTTTTATATCATTTGATTTCATATTATTCTTTGTTTTAAAAAAAATTTATTTTTTTATCATTAAAACCGCTAACGTGTTTGTCCTCAATTGTTGCTTTCCAACGAGAATTGTATTCTCATCGCGCCTTTTAATTCCGCATCTGCTCCTCCTCACGTTGAACGATCCTGTTACGAGAGAGTAAGTCTTTTTTTTTTTTTTTCTTTTCATCCTTCGGGGAAGGATCAAAGATTCGACGGCGCTTCCGCGCGAGAGGGAAAGAAAAGCCTCTCTACGTAATTCAATTTCTAGTGCACTAGGCAAATCCACTTTCGTTTTGCCAACGGATCAAAGAGACATCGCGCGTGGATCCTGCGAACTCGAGTTGCCGCTCCGGGGGAGGTCCTTGGATAGAAGTTTCTTTCCTCGCTTCCTTCCCCCTTCCCCCGCCCCTCCTCCTCCTCGCCGAATACATTTGTAAGAAAGATTTTTTTTTTCCCTTAGTTTCTTCGACTTCTAAATGATGATTTCGTTCCTTAAATTTCTCATACTCGCTCGACCGGATCTTCAACTAATCGCACTCTTCATTTTTATCAACCTATTATCCAATTTGAAACTTTCAATCTCGAAGACTTTGGATCTTATGCTCGAATCTTCTGACTTTTCGCACTTTGTCTTGATGAATTGTTTTTTGCAAATTATACTGCGTTATGTTGTTGCTATCTTAAACTTCGAACCGATGAAACCTTGATTTCTGCACTTTCGAGAATGTTCATTCGGACTTTACATACACCAGAGATCTTGAGACTATAAATTTCTTTGATCCTCTCAGATCCTCTTGATCTTTAATTCTTCTTGATACTTTTGTTCGCACGTTTATAAACATCTCTCCGTATCAGACTGTTTATTTTATTCCACGTGCTTTTCCGCGTCACGTGAACACTTTTAACGGTAATTTGTCGCATCGACAAATAATAATAATAATTCTTCGCGGTGGATCGTTTTCATTCTTCTCCCATCCGGGAGCGGGAAGGAATCCCCGAGATCCATCACATTCATGAAATTTTCACGGACGGAATTCGCGCGACCTTATCGTCGCGACGTCGTAAATAAAAGATTTTTAATAAGCCCCGCTACGCGACCCCCGTCGTCGTCGTCGTCGTCGTTCCCGAAGGGAACGACAGGAGACGATCGGTAATCTTGCCACAGCCATTAAGAATTCCTTTATTAAACTACTTCCTGCATCGGCAGGACTTCTTTTACGAGCTTCTGTTACGGGTGTACTTTGAATAAGAATTTTTAATAAAGAGTACCCCTCCTTTCCACTCCCCGTCCCCCACTCTTGTCGTCCTTCTCATCCGCGACCGCTCGGGTTTTCCTTTTCGCCGGAATAATTTCGAAGTGGATCGGCGGGATTCTAACGAGGATTCTGCTACACGGGCGGAACTTTCGAAGACTAATAAAGACAGCGAAACATTTGAGAGGATTCTGAGGAAACGGAAGTTCAGGACTCGCGTAAGAGTCTTTCGGTTAACACGAAAACCAGACGATATCGGGAATATGACGGGACAAGATCGCGGCGGCTGAGAAACTCAGATTCGCAAGAATCCTAAAGAGCAAATATTTCGAAATACACAGAAATGTTAAAGTTGCGAAGCGACGAAGTAAACGAGAGGCACTCCAACAATTAGAGACGAAAGAGAAAGGCATATCGATAAAAGGAAGAGTGTTTGAAATTTTCACGTGACCTATTAAAATTGAATGACATAGATTTTCGAACGGACAAAATCGCGCGTCATTTGCCATTTTTGGGCCGAAACGCAAAAACTATCGATTGTAATTCGAAACTTGCGATTTGCAAAAATGACTGTGTTTAATTATTATTGTGCTCGGGCACACGGTCCGGTGCTATTATCGGATCGCGCATTATATTCGGTCGTTAAACCGCATTTCCAATATGGAGCGCATTCTGAAAATGTGAACAGGGATCACTGGCTGTGTCCTTAATAGCCTGAAACACGGCCGGCTCGCGTAATTAACGCGAATTTTATTTCAATGAACTTGTCCGCCGTATATGCGTTAAAATAATTGCCGGCTTTTCCCTCAGCATTTTGAAACATTTGACGAATTAATTAATAATTCATTATCGATGATAAATATAAACAAAAAAGACAAGAGTCTCTTAATTGAAATAATAATGAACAAAAATGCTAATAGAACGCGAATCGCACACGGATAGAAAACACCGATAGAATCTGGAAATTTTTTCTCTCACCCTCTTCTCTCTCGTTCGATCACATAAATATTGTACATAGAAAGAGAGAGGTAACATTATACGCGTGTAAATCATATTTTTTCTCGTTTTATATTATAATTATATAGATACAATAATACTCTTCTTCTCTTCTCTCTTCTTCTCCCTTTCTTTTTCTCTAAGTGCATAACAAGAAAAAAAACAAAAAACAAAAACAAGAAAAAAAAGAAAATAACAAGAATAAATTTAAAACGCAACCATTTAAATGATACGATGAATTGCATCTTAATTTTCAGAGCTTTTGTTGCGGGCAACGCGAATAAGTTCTTACATTTAAACTTCAACGAAAAAACATGCCGTCTATTAAAAGCCCGTTACGGGATCTCGAGCATCTGTTTGCGGAATAATTGCTTGTTATTTTCGTTGCATAAAAATTGCACCGCGCAACGCCCTTTTCTATCTGTTAGTTAGATATTCGCGCGCAACGGTATCTAACTTTTTCGCCAACTGGCTCATTGTGACCATAATTGGCTGTTATCCTTTGTCATTTCGAGAAAAAGCCAAAGTCCGTCGTTGCGCGTTCAATTGTTTATTTACGCCAACCGAGTTTTTTTTTTGTTAGAAACGTAAACTAAACTTTACGACATTCGTGTAATACGTTCTCGCGGATTACGCAATTACGTCGAGCGCGAATAATAGTTAAGCAAAAATCCAAACCGCATGTTTAATAAACGCGAAAGTTGCGCAATTACGTTGAGAAAGAGAGCGCGCGTTTTTCCGACGGACAAACGTGTTTTACCGTCGAAATTTGTTTTTCTAATTTTCGCCGCAGCTCAATAATTCAATACCAGATGGAATTTCGCGATTTACACGGCAATTTGCAGAAGAACGGGAAACGGTTTTAACGAGGCGCGGTGCGGCATAATTCGTATACAGATTCTCATCGACGTGAATCGCGTAAACGCGCCTCATTAATTCGACGATCCCCCTCCCTCCCTCCCTCCCTCCCTCCTCCCCCGACGTATTTAGTCGGGCAGTGAAACGCAAAATCGCAAATTGCGGATTACATAAATTAACTATCGAGCGCCGCGCCGCGAGTCAAACGGCATCTCGAAACAAGCCGGGTGGCGAGCCATTCGCGATTCGCAAACGCGAGTTCCGAGTCACGGGGATAGATACAGCGAGAGCGTAAATAATTTTCGGGATTGCCTCACCTTTTCGAAAACGGGCAAATTGACGAGGCAAAATCTAAACAAAATCCTAAACTTCGGGCGTTCTCACTTAACACCCAGAATAAATTAAATCTATCAATCTTTTGCATCTTTCAAATTAAATCTATCAATCTTTCTTGTGAATAGCTTTTATAAATAACAGTAAAAACAACAAAAATTTCGTAGTTAAAAAAAAAAAACAAATTAACATAAAGAAAGCTTTACACTGTATGTCGTAAATGAGAAAAACTATTAAATTCTAAACCGGGAGAGTGAAGGATCTCTGGGAAACCTACTCGTCGTCAATTGTGTTGAGTTTTTCTACGTCACCAGTTAAGAGTTAATCGAATCAGTCACAGGTCACGGGTCGAATAACCCGAAAGGAAGTATCCGAGAGAACTGAGTTATTCTAAGAATAAAAGAAAATGCAGTTCGACGAAGTGACGGTAGGTAGATAATTGAAGGGACGATTTAATTGAATTAGTCTCAATTTGTTCTGAGGAAGAAATAACCGAGAGAGAGAAAGAGAGAGAGAGAGAGAGAAAGCAACATATTTTTATTGTTAGTTAATTAGTGGATCATATTAATTTCACGAAATAAACGTCAGGGAACTTGTGTGACTATGTAAGACGTATTTGGAAGTAAGCGAATTAGTTATATTAAATTAATCTGACAAACAACGATTTATAAAAAGACAATATGTAAGAATTTAATGAACACGATAATAATTCAACACTTTAAAATAAATATCTTCGTAAAGCAATGAAAACCACCTCAAATATATTTGAGGAGAAAAACGTAATATTAGTGCTGCAAGTAGAAAACAGAAAAAAGAATAACCAATCACATTTAACGATTAACTGAGATAACGAGAAAATATCAATATTAACAAGTCTATAAAAAAAAAAATAAAAAATAAAAAATAAAAAAAAAACATCCTTTTATTTCTGATAATATTATCTTTATATGAGAGGCAAGCAAAGACGTAATTACACACATCGCAGAGAGATATCGAGAACAATGCGGATGGATTCTGCGAATTTAATACTTGCAAACACTGAACAATACCGAGCAATTTTCTAATTTTGACGCTGCAAAAATAAAATCTATCGATTTATCGCTGTTAAACCTTTTTTGGCACTAATTTTAAACATTTAGCGTAAATATATAAATAATTATTCCAAAAACGTTGCTTCATCAAAGTGTTCGCAGTGTTGAAAAATTCAACTTTATTCAAATAAAAACACGCTTAATCAACTTAACTAGTCGGGTCGCAACAGACTCTGTTGTACCGATCAAAAATCTTGAAACAAAAATGTTCTCCAATCCGAACGCGAGCGAAATTTATAAATTAGGTATCTTTGCGTTGCTATCTTTTGATATTTTTTGCAAATAAAGATGTTTCGCAGATGAAAGGCAAAGATACGAAATGAGATTACAAGGAATAGTCAAGAAAGAATAATAATTAGATAATAGAGTGTCTGCTATTACGAGAAAACTCTTCCAATCGAACGTCACGTGATGTTTGAATTATTGTTGTTTTGTCGATTAGAATCAACGTTCGACTCTCGTGTCATGAGCGAATTCGGATCGTTCTCTCTCTGTCTCTCTCTGTCTCTCTCTCTCGCTGAAAGTTTCACGGCGTTAGATTTACTTTCATTAGAGAAGCGAGAACGCGACGTCGAGCAAGGCGGCGCGCGCGCACACCGTCGAGGCATGAATTTCGCATCCACTTTCCGGATTTTGGCGGATTTGCACGCTAATTAAAGCGCGCTCGCTTCCATATTTAACACCCGCGCGCGCATCGACTAAATGTCGCTAAATTTCTCTTCATTTCGGTTACAAGTTTATACACACGGCAAAATTATATAAGTCTTCCTCGCTTTATTTGTAATACAGAGAGAGAGAGAAAGGAGAGAAAGAGAGAAAGTGGATCCTTTTGTATGAGTCTGTACACGGTACAGCAGAAATAGCATGGGAAATGGAACACACAGCGTAACACAGAAAAGGTTCTTGTCGATTCGAGAGAGGAAAGACGTAAAGTACAAAATTAATCTAGTATCAAAAGCGAAAATAGTATTTTGTGAAGTATTTTGCGAAAACAGAACAAAGATTCTCTCGAAATTTTTCTCGAGTGAAAATGCACTCGCGGAAAAATTGAATGACTGTCGAATCACTCGAGTTAAAGTGACTTTTTCCCCATATGGAATGAAATCTACCATTTTCTGTCGTGAATTATTTTTATTCTGTGTAGTGTGCCATAAGTGAATATTATCATTTGTGTGTGAAAATGTCGCGCATCTGCTATATATAAGATTTTGCAACAACTATTGTTAAGTTTTGACAATGTTGAATCAGAATAGAGTATCGGTCTGACAAGCGAAGATTTAATTATAGTCGAAACGATTTTTCGCAACAGTTTTATTTTTACAAGTTTTTTTATAAGAACAACTTGGGACATGATGGTCATCCACTCAAACTCTCACTCAAAGATATAAATTACAAAAATAAATGTATTATTTATTTTTGCGATAAACTAATTATTCATTCTCAAAACACACAAGTGACACATTCACTCTACGGTCAGAGTTGAATAATCACTTTCGTGAAAAGTGAATTTTCACTAATTAAACGGCAGTATTTTCACTATCGCTTGAAGCGAAATTCTACTCGTTTGGAGTCAGATTTCACTCCAAGAAATTCCAGAGAGAGTTGGAATGCAATTATCCGTCAGTAATTTTAATCAAATACATTTTTCAATGATCAAGAAAATGTAGAAAATTCAAAAAAAATTCAAAACAAAAAAAAAAAAAACGGGCGCGCGAGAAACTGATGATAATTAAAAATTACTAAGAAATAATAATAAAACTTCGATGACATTAAGTGGATCGGTTTTAATGAAGAAGAATGAGAAATTTGGTATTCTCTCGCGGGTTTTCGTTCTTTTTTTTTTTTTTTTCCCACTCTCGGCAATTTATCATGTAAAATCACCGCACTGTAATGAGTAAAAGTACGAGGCGATCGACCGTACGGCGATCCATAAAAGGATTTATCCTGGCTTCTCGCGAGCACCCGCAGGGCGTACGCCGCGAATTAATCTCGCTTAATCGCGGAAATAAAAAGAACCCGCCGCGCGCTTCCGGACGAAAGATCGAGCGACCGGATCGAGAGATAGATCTCTCTCTCGGAGCAAAATGGACGCCGGTCGGTAATTCGCCCGGGGGTTAAACTAGTCCTTCGTCCTTGCCAAAGGAAGCGACCACCATTTGTCCGTCTCCGTAGCTGCGGATCGGCAGCGAGTGAGAAATTGGTTCGGTGGTTGTGAAAAGCAGGAGAATAGGCGTAGGGAAGAGAAGAGTAGTGGAGGAGGAAATGCTGTGTGGTAGTTGTACTGTAGAATCGACAGCGAAGGACGATTTCCTAATTTCGGATTCTCCAACCGCGTCAGTATGACTACCAAAAAGGATCCCTTCATTCCCTTAGATCGCTTTACTATTAGACCTCGGTAATACCTTCGGAAGGATTTAGTGAATTTTTGAAATTATACTTGGAAATTTTTTGCATACAAAAGTGAGCGCGCAAATTTTCTTTTTTTTTCAAATTCGAAGAAAGAATTTCCAATTTTGTCATGTAAGTTTTACATATAATAGCAATATAAAAACGAAGAATTGTTCCATTTAAGTCTCGAAGTTCCACTTGCCTAAAGTCCAATTTTATCACTCGCGTTATTAAATTTATTAGTTAATAAACTACCAACTTATTATCTTTCTATAAATTAATATAAATTTAATATACATTTTTATATATATACAACATATGTATAATTAACATATATAAGTTTCTATCTTAAAAAAAAAAACTCTTCTCTATCCTCTTTGTTTGTTCTTCCGTTATCGCGACAAGGAGAGAGATAAGTTACCTGGGACTCCATTCTTACGTAGTCCGTATAAGTTCTATAAATTCCCCTTCATATTTCTTCGCGCATAGGATATATCGCCGAGGTAATGAAGAAAAGCATCTCGGTGCTCCTTCGACGGTGCCTCGTTCCGGGAAAATGGAGAACTGATATGGAAGAGAGAGAGAGAGAGAGAGAGAGAGAGAGAGAGAGAGAGAGAGTGAGAGGCTCGCGATATATCTCGACTAGAGACGACATTTGCGTATTAAGAATCCCGGGCGTATATCGATTTCCCATAAGGACTTCTCTGAACTGGCGCGTCGACGGCCTGGCTTTACTTGGAAACGCGCGGTCCACGTGGCTTTGAGGTATCGATTGCTTTATTACCGAGTACTAGTAGTAGTAGTAGTAGTAGAGCGCGCGCGGCCGGTGGTCGAGCACGAATTTATCGCGCGGGGGAGGATATAGTGGTTGCGACTACATTGCTGCTCGCCTTTCAGATTCCGCGAACGCGATTAGGTGAGCGCAGCCGGGAAAACGACGTCCCGCGAAACGGGAAAAGTTCAGCCGAGCGAAACGCTCCAGATCCAGAAGAACTGATGACCCGGACTTCGGAAAAGCCCGTCCCGTACGGAATGCGCGTTCATGTTTCACGGCGCGTTCATATCCGGTTATAGTTTCCGAAATGACCGGGAAAGTTTGCGAGTCAACGACGCAACTCGCGCTTATACAAGGGAGAAACGTTACGGGAAAATTGTTGGAAACTTTCTTATTTATAACGTACGTTAGTACTCGGACGCGTCAGTGTTCGTCAGGTTATTTAATCATATTTGCTAATTGCAGCTTGAACCGAAGATGGCTCGAAATATATATAAAGCGAAACGTCTGAAATTTATTTGGCGTGTTTCGTTTTATTTGCTATTTTAAACTCACCTTCTGCTGCACGTGATGTTCGTTCTTGTTTTCACATGTATTTCTGAATGCGCGGATATAATAGCAACTCGTGTTATAACTCTAACTAATTACGAACGCGATGCGAAAATAAATTTAACAAATTTTTAAATTTAAAACACCGAGACAGAATAGAAATAATTAAATCCTAGCGAGTTTTTAATTTAATTTTAAATCAAAATTGTAAATCAAAAATTTATTAAAGGAAGATGTGCAATATTACTTATGATTTTCCGATTTCGCGTTGTTCTGTTGTGTTCGTTATTTTTCTTTTTCGTTTTCTGTTCGTTCGTCGATTGTTTCCGCGACATCTCGCTCCATCCCCATTTAAAACTTTATTGTTCGTTATACTTCATCTGAGACTGTTGTGAAGTCGGCACCGCGTGCTTCAACATGCGTACATATACGTGCGATCGTGTGTGTAAAGTTTCCCGAGAGACAGAAGAGAGAGAGAGAGAGAGAGTTTTCTTCCAGGAAAATTTTTCCAAGGGAAAAGATACGAACTGCGAGACGATGTCCCGACGGGCAGTTATCCGGTTACGAAAAAACGACATCCGGAAGACGGGAGGTCAATCGAAGGTCACGTGAGAGTTCGATGGCCGCTCAATTCCGGAAATTGAAAAGGACGCTTTGGCGAGAGGGGGAGAGGGACGTAGTCGCGCGGGTTTGAGTAAGTGCTACCCATGCCGGCTTAGTTGCCGATATCTCCGCACACTTGAGGTACTTCGAAATGTCATCCTTTTCTCCCATAATACCGGAAGGAAACGGTCACCCTTTTCACGCTCGAGATAATTCCGACGACGTAGGGAATTAAATATCTCGACCATTTAAACAACAAAAAGTGTCTCTGTTAGTGTCTCGAAATAAATACGTGCAATGTTTTTAAGAAGATGCTGGATCTTTTTGTTTCACCGATCAGATATTACAATGCAACTGTTTCCACTCTTGTGTCTCGTTCCTTGTCTTTCGTTCGCTCGTTTCTTTTATTTAGACTGAGACGGACTATTTTTCGTTCTTCCTATCCTTTATTAGATTCTCTGCTAACGTAGATCAAACTATTCTTTTCTTGTAGGCTTTCAACTGACGACGCTCGTGGTCTCATTACGTTCTTGAATGTGTACTCTATCTGGTGTCATTTTTTGTGTACAACTTTTACATTTCGAAATTACGTGTGCAATTATTACTGAGGTTACGGTAGCTCGAAAAAATATTTTTGTTTTATAAATGTTTTTTTTTTTTTTTTTTGGCAGACACCGCTTTCTTTTATTATTCTCTTGTATTTTGTAAAAGCATTTTTCATACCGTTCAGTAGTTA
This sequence comes from Pseudomyrmex concolor, assembly GCA_014839585.1. Classification (NCBI taxonomy): domain Eukaryota; kingdom Metazoa; phylum Arthropoda; class Insecta; order Hymenoptera; family Formicidae; genus Pseudomyrmex; species Pseudomyrmex concolor. The sequence goes on along the minus strand of QVOB01004515.1, from coordinate 3,568 downwards.
TGACAAATAATTATTTTTAATAATGTCGTAATAATGTCTTGTCAAGCATCCTCTTAATTGTTGCGCAAATTTATCGACGTGATGTCACTTTTTCAATTTCTAACTTTCACTCTTATGTTATTTTTTAACACATTGCGACGTGTTGTGTGAGATATGTCGATATTTTTATGTAAAACTCTTTCTAAAAAAAATTGACGTCAGATTGAAGGAAAGTCCAGCCACTGAGCGGCTTGTGCTTATGACGTTCGAGTTCTTTGAATGTCGGTTTCGTGGGCGATGTGTACGGCGCGCATTTCTATTTGGATAACTGCAACTCGCTCAGAAGCAAGGTCTGACGTGAGGAGTCTTTCCAGGAAAACTTTGCCGTTTCGCCTTGACATCCATTCGGCCGGCGCCGCGGCTCTTCGAGGAAAATTTCGAGCGGGAAATCGATCTCGTGACGACAAAACGGTATTGAGCCTTGACCGCGCGCGAGAAACCGCATTTGGCTCTACGCGTGGTGGAATGGAGAATAAATGGGAAATAGATGGAAAATAAATGGATGGAATAAGCGGGGAGAAACACCAACGGAGAGAGAGAGAGAGAGACGAAGAGGAACGAGAGATGGCGAAGTAGACGACGGCGATGGATGAAAAACGCAAATGCGAAGAAAACGGGAAACAAATGGGGAACAAATCGGTAACAAATCGGTGATAAATGAAGAACGATTCTGAAGAACATGAGCGAGAAGAACGCGAACGGGAAGAGCGACCGGAGGAGAGATCACAGATCGCGAGAACCGACAGTTGAAACAAATTGTGATTTTCTTCTAATCGTAACCTTTAAATCTCGTAAATGCAGATTACGACGAAGAGGAATTCGATTCTATCCCCCCGCAATCTTGTCATGATCATCGTGTATAACCTTTGCGCTTACTTACACACTCTTCCCGCGTAACCCGCAAAGCAAAGCGTGTACAACATCGTTTTCGAGAGAATAAGAATTTCAGCCGATGTTTCGGAAGTTCGACATAAATTCAATTTCCACAACGAGGTCAATTTATCTAACCACCAACCTCGCCCTTATATATCTAGTGAAATTGGCGCGAGAACTTTTTTCTCCTCCTTTTTTTCTTTCTTCGCTTCTCTCGTGTAACTTTCCTCTCTCCACACACACACACACATATATATCTGCTAATTCAACCCGTGCCTTCTATTCTGCAATTACTTTCGCCCGGATGTGCCCTTTAAATTTGGGGGAGATTAAAGAGGGTGAAGAAAAAAAAAACAAATTCTCGTTGCGTCATTATCTCAATCCTCGTGAAAGATTTATCGCCTATTTATCTCTCTTCCCGTTCCTCCTTCATCATTACCGCGACGACTTTATACCCACGGATTTATCCGCGCTAGAATACGGTTGTGTGCTCGAAAAACAAAAAAAAAACACACACACACACACACCGGTTTTGCGGTTTTAATTAAAGCTGATTGCACATTTGTAGTATTTATCACGCAATTTTATGAATTTATTTCTCAATAACGAGTTAATTGTTTTTACACTTGTACGGTTTGGTAATTTAATATGTTGAATAATAAATGCAATAAAATGCAAAATGTTTGTTGTATACTTTAATATTTATAGCACGCGTGTTTTTGCCGTTGTCATTTCGCGGCACTTATATTTCGATATCGCAACAACGTTATTATCGCATTTAATATCCCATCAATATAGCTGTTGAATATTATGTTAACACATATTGCATCCGCCATATACATATATATTGGAAGTTTTTTACCAGCAATATAATAATATATTATAAAACCTTCCTTCCTCCGTTGCGCGCGCACACACAGCGTGTGTGTTTGTCGCGCGACGATGAAGTGTCCCAGCCTTCTCTTTATTTTAAAAACAGTTGTTTAAAAAAAATAAATAAAAAAAACATTATTTTTATGAAAAAAACAACCGAGCGTAACAATCTTTCACGAAGCTTTGCCGCCGTGTGCTGAATATTACTAATATAAAAACGCCGAATGAGTCAAACAAGTTTCACCCTATGAAAAAAAAAAAAAAACGAACGCTGTCCCAGAGAAAATAGAAGTGCTACAATTACAATAAAAGAGACGAGTGTTCGTTTTTATCGGTCGACAGTGCGCAGTGCAGCAACAAAGAACCAAGTGCACTTGGTGCTATCAGTTAAAGCAGCGGTTCTCAAATTTCCAACCCTCTGTGAAATTCGATCCCCTCCCGCACATTCTCTTCTCCGGATCAGGGTATATGAAATTTCGTCAATTCCCCCCCTTGGTCGGTTTTTATAATCGCGCGAGCCAATACTCGAGAATTCGATCGTTTTGTAATAATGTGTTTGAAGAAAAATGTGTGATACAATTTTTTCTAGTGCGATATATATATATATATTTCCCTTTTAAAATAAATTCATCTTGTATGTGTGTCACTTGTTGTAAAAATTATATCACAAATCTCTGGTACTCGACGAGAATTTTCCGACTGATGGACAAAATCGCGAATTGAAAGTAGAACGATTCTAACGGGACGTGAGAAAAAGATCTGAGAGACGATCAAACGATTCTTCCGGCGCTTATTTATTGAGACATCAGCCGGACGATGGAAAGGGCGATTAAAATAATATTTCCTTCCGCGGCGAGAGAAAGAATCGATCGCGAGAGCCTCTACTTTGAAGTTTTGTCGCCGCGCGCGGGGTTCGATAACGATGTTTTTTTTATTGTTTATTCGCGAAATAAGTGTCTTTATTCATTGCGAATTGCATTACAGCGGTAATTGCTTGTCAATCGCGACGGAAAATTGACGATTTGCTTCAATCACAGTCTTTATACCGTTTTTTTACCGTTTTATAAAAACGATTTTATAAACAAACGAAATACACAAGAGAGATTGTGTTCATCTACAACAACAAACGAACCCACGTGCGAATCTCGAGCGACGCGAGTGAATCTCACAACCCTCGGTACATTTTGACATCGATCTGTTTCGTGCTTGCTTCTTAAAAGGGTTAAGGTCTCGCCGATCGAAAATAAATAACGTGTGTGCATGCCGGCCGAGAACTCTATTTGAGGACAAACGTTTCAAAGCAAAGTGCAGCAGCTTCGCCATCGATCGCGCGCGCGCGCGTTCGGCATTGGCGCGGTGAACTTCCCGGAAACCGGTGACGCAACACACACACACACACACATACACAGAGACACTCTTAGTAGTGTAGTTGCAACGCGGAGTTGCAATTTCGACCGACTGCACTTCGGGAAACAATTTGCACCTGGATTTCCAGGTACCGGACACCACGCATATCCGAGTAGTGTGCCAAATAAGCACTTTTCATATCGCGGCACGACACACGTCACACGAGATCGGTGGTTGGGCGAGAGGGGAAAGATATATTGTTGGAATTGCGCGAAAGCAAAGCGAGCGGGTTGATAGATACGCGCAGATTACGCTTATATACGCGCGTATTTATATTTCTCCCGAAATTAACTGCCGGCGATGTGTTTGCATCACGTGAACTACTACAAGCGAAACTTGTATGAAAAAAGCGACTTTTTGTTTTTATGTTATTTTC
>QVOB01004514.1:0-13817 GCA_014839585.1 Pseudomyrmex concolor | reverse complement strand
CTGTTTTGTTCTGAATCTCTTTTTTGTTACAAGAAAATAAAATAAATCAGTACGAGCCTATCATAGATAATCTATAAACAATTAATATCGCGGCAATTCTCTTTATGAGTAAAGTTTGATAACTTTTATAATCGTGTATAGATATCAATGTGTTATATAGTCATTTATAATAACTATATAAATTGTATACACAGAATCATCACATATGCCTGTTATTTAAAAATTTTTTCCATTTAATTGCTACGCGTTTTAATTGTATATTTTTTCTTCCACATAATAAAATATGATATTTTTTTACAATAAACATTATTGTAATATAATATTTTCACTTTATATTAGTCTTTTGAATAGCAAAGTATGCTATTTATACCTATATATATATATATATATAGCAGTGCTGTGTGTTCGCGTTTCACATTTGCACGTTCATTTCATTTTCTTTAACCACCAGGATTACTCGGACTGCACTAGCGTAGCTTATTTTTTGAAGTTATTTTTTTCCTGAACCATCCTGAAAAAAGTAGTAATGAGCAGAATGAGTGAGACATATCCAAAATCGTATTATTATATAAGTGATATTCTAACATGTCAAACAATAATGTTCTGCTAATTCTTGTTCTTCCATCGTGAACGAATAAATCAATAAATGTAATAAATCAATGTAATATGAATATTGTATAGAAACACGTCACGAATTCTGTTTAAATTTGATCAGGAAGAACAATCAAAAATCCATGTGAAAAAGAGTGCGCATAAAAATGCACTGATTCGTCATCAATCAAAGCGCATTTTCTTGCGTTATCTTTCACACATCCATGTAATGAACTTTAGCTACACACAAAAACTACGTGCTTGTAAATCATGTTATGATCAATTGTATGAGCAAAAGCAACTCTCGAAGCATTCAAAACTCATCCCTGTCACAAGCTTATGTAAAAGAAGCACACATATATGTTCATAATGTGATACAATTTGTTCAAGCAACAAGCAATACTCGGCACCAACTTTGTTTCATGCAAGAAACTAACATGTCTGTCACTAAACAGAAGTCGAAGTTAATTCATTCTAGAAATTTCAACATCACTAAAAAGTGAACATTGCAAGCTCTAATTCTTTCACACAACGTTTGATAGACAAGTTGATGATAATCTGGTCAACAGTGATCAACAAAACATACAGAAGCAATTAATAAATAAGAAATAAAAGGAGAAAAATAAAAGTTGAAAACACAAGTAAATAAAACACAGTAAGAACTACTTAGCCTGTATAATTTATATTCGATTTTCTTCGAGATTCTACAAAAAAATGGTACATATATATGTATATATGTACCATATCTTGTAGAATATCGATACATAATAGTCTTATATACTCTTGTTATATGTAATATTTATGCCACCATCATCTCTATTGTAATATTCCATTGCCTCTCTTCATTTTAATTAATATTGCAATTATTAGTCGCAGAAATATACAAATCTTTTTTTTTTTTTATTGAAAACAACATATAAAGCATACGTGTATACATTACAAGAAAAGCATCTAAAAAAAGCCTGTCGGCTCTGTGTTACGACAATTAATCGGATTAACAAATATGCCATTCTTCTCGCGCAGTGTACCCTTTACCCCAGTGTTTGTGCTGATAAAAATTTCTTTTGCGAGGTAATTTCATTTTTTTTTTTTTTTTTTTTTATCTCATCTATGTTATATTACTTTGACTTAAAAAAAAAAAAAAAAAATGTCGATATACAATATAATTGATACACACATATAATTAAAAATTTATTTGACAATCATTTTTTTCGCATGAGTTGTAAATAATAATCTCAACAAGAATAAAGATAACTCGTAACTGTTTCTTCTGTTTTTTACTTTATACTATTCTTGTGTCAAAAAATGTCAAATGTCAAAACCTAAAATATAAAGCCAAAAACAGACACTGTGCAACGTGGTTCTGATACATATACAAATATAAGTAAAGTAATGCCATAAAAAACTACAAACAATTAGTAAGAATAAACAAAATCTGCGCGAACACATAGTACTTTGTCACATTCTTAAATAATTATATATATATATATATATACACAAGTTTATATATATTCATAAGAAAAAGGATAACGAAGAGTTCCTTCATAAGTGACATCTCTCCTTTCTGATACTATCTAGTATATGCCCAAATTTTAGTAATGACTAATAAAGTAACGATATTACAGCTCAGTTTTACATTACTGAAAATGTTTCTTGCTATATTTTGAAGTAAATAAAAAAAACTTATATACATAAATACATGAATTTTGAAAAAAATATAGTGCACTGAGAGGAATACAAATGTAAAATTTAACATCAAAGAATAATAAATGTATGATGACAAAAAACATAAATTATCAATGAGAAAGAAATGATGAACCCTGACGTATGAGAAAATCGCTCTAAAACGGTAGTGTCAACTATTAAAACTTTCTCGAAAAAGCTAAGAGGTAACATTTCAACATCTTCATCGTTAAGATTTGCATACCTGCGAAACTGCGCCGTTTTGCCGTGGTTTTCTTAGTGGACTGTCGAAACAATCAAAATAGTTAAATCGTTATCGATCACAGAGTAAGCATTTAAACAAAGGCTAATGTTTTTGTTTTCTTAATCGCAATCTGTGACAACCCGCGACCGTTTGAATCATAGTTTCTTTACTAACAAAACCTCAGAATAAACAAACACTGGGACAAAGACTACTGTTGAAATTAAAACTTTCTTAATTGATATACACACACTACTGTGAGAGATTTGTAAGGAAAGATGTGAATGGCCGTTAAAGTCGGTCAAAAAAATCAATTTTACTTTGTTTAGAAAAAACAAAGTCGTCGCGCGCTAGTGCTCACATTGCAAATCATATATTTGTTTCCTAATGTGTATGGACATCAGAAAATAGATAATCCGGTAATACAGAGATGTAAAAATCGTAAATATATTGCAAGTGCATGACGTAATTTTTTTCATAACTACATTCTGATTTATCAAAAACATTATTTTTGCTGCAGTTTAATATTATAAATATATGAAAAAATATTGTATGAAAAAATATTTTTCCAAATATTTATATGTATTCAAATCCAAGTATAAATTATACTGCGTATTATATAGAATGTTTTTGAAACAATTTTAAATACATGGATAGAAAGTTTAAGAGAGATCAATCTCCTAGGTCATTTTTTCATGATTATCGCAATAAAATCACATGCTCTCTCAAATATGTGAACGTATGTTCTGCTTGTTTACTATTGCGCCTTGTAATAGGCGCAATAATAAAATAACACGTCGGAACATACAACAGAAAATTGTCTTATATAAAGTACTGCTTCAAAAATATAAAAGCTACCGAAATAATAGATTGCTTTAATATAGTAGCAAAGGAATAATAATAAGAGCTCAGTAATATCATCACAAAGAACGCCTCTGTACAAAAAAAATAGACTTTATTTAAAAGAAAAGGCGACAGATATTTGTGTGTGTGATTGTTCTACAATTTACTTTGAGTATGATACTTAAAGTAGACATAGTATACACTTGATGTTAAAGAGCTACGCGAAAAATAAAACTTGTTTTACCATTCTTTGTGTGATGTTGAGCTTTAATAAATATACTTCACACATTTTAATAATCAACTGAAGTGCACCTATTACAGTAATCGAGCCAGTAACGAGAGTTTTGTTTTGCTTCAGACTTGTAAGTTTACCTTTCTCTTTTTCTTGTTCTTTTTACGTTGCTGGCCATTCAATGGTTTTCCATTAGCCTGTCTGTGATCTGTCATATGACAGGATTTGGAGGAATATTTTGTAGTAAGGGAGCTGTTCTCAATTGCTTGTTCGGACTGACTGGCCAAATTGACAGGCTTGGTTATAGAACAGTTTACACCAAACTCTGTATTCTTGAGAGTACTTTTTAATTCTATCATTGCTTGAGACGCTAGAGAAGACTGCATTTCACAGACACGTTATTATCTGATTGTTCACAAAAAGAATTGATTGTGGAAACGGCAATTTATCAAAGTTGCAATTGGTCGGAAATGTTATCACGATAAAGTAAAACTAAAGAAAAAAAAAGAAAAAAGAAAAAAACACGCTTGGCAAACATTTTACAAAATTGCCGTTTCAATGAACTATCTATAACAATTTTGTGCAATTAAAAACACAGTAATCAAAATGCCAATGAAGAAATGTAATTAAAATGCATTTTGTAATGTACCTGAAACAAGAGAGTTTCTTCATTGATACACATTTAAAAACTTTTTACATACATACACACATGTGTATATATATAAAAAAGATGATATGTTTGTCTGTGCGCGCGTTCGCGTGCACACACACACACAAACACGTTTCGCAGGAATACCAGCAAATTAATCACTGTGTTGTTTAGATAGCAGCATGTAAGAAAAAATGTGCAGAATATAATTCATTCACAATGACATATTGCACGTTATATTTTAGAATATATCTTCAAACAAATATGCATAAATGTTTATAACATATGTAACTTTTTTCTTGTGTTAAATGATATTTATCAAAAATCTCAGTGAACATTGATATGTAAATAAATATTTTCTCATTGCTTTCTATTTTCAGTATATGTTGCACACATAAATAATTTTACGGTCTTAAAAAAATTATTATTTTATACATACACACACACACATACGTACATACTTTTGTAGTCACATACAAAAATACTAGTGTCTTTCAATTGCAATAATATAAATAGTGTTTCGTCGAAAAATGAAAAATTTATATACGAAGTTGCACGAATATCATGTTTAAACAAATTTAAAAACTTTCGAGCCGCGAGAGAAATTTTTCTAGAGTGATTATCACATCTCACAATTTTGTTGAAAGATAAAACACGAGATAGATGTCAAAATACAATTCTTTTACCATGGCTGCGTTCGTTTTTTACTGGCAGTACTGAAAAATCTATAGTATACATGACATAAATTTATAAATTTTCAGTACTGCCAGTAAAAAACGAACGCAGCCCATGTGTCTTTATAATATTCAGATGACTTAACCAATCTCACATTTATATTTTTATATACGAAACATTTATATGTGCGAGTTACTTGATCACTCAGTTATATGTACACGAAAAAGGACAGTAAGTTACGTTCGATTCGCTGTTCGGTCACATCAGACAAGTAATTATTAGTAATTATCGGCACGAGAATCTCATGATTAGTAAAGTGTCGTATAATATCAGCAGTTTGCAATATTGCATTCTGCAATACTGCATTGAAGTCTCATGCTTTTATAATGAAAGACAGAACACTCTGTTATTATAAACATAGCGAAAGCCGCACAGTATCTTCCAATGGAAAAGGCACTGTATAAATCAATAAAAAGAAGGAATCAAATCCTCAATAATAGATACTAACCTCAGACTGAAGAGAATCTGATGTGGGTGGACCGTTCAGCATAGACTGATCTGAGCTGCTACATCCGCCGCAAATTTCGTTCTGAAATCAACAAAGCGATATTTTCCGTAGGTACAACTAAATGCGCATCATTCTGTAATTAGAAAAAACTTGAATGATACCAAAACAATTAGAAATACCTTGAGTTGAGATACTTCCTGTTGTAGCTGCGTAACAAGATCTTTTTCGTATGCCAATCGCGTTTCGCTAGTTTCGACCAGAGAACGCAATTTCGTAACCTCGGCATCTAACGTCGCCCTCTTGTTGCATTCTACTTCCAATTCTTGCGATAATCGCGCCTTCTCCTGAAATATAATCATGAAGAATGTTTTTATAATTAATAAAAAACGAATTTATGTACACAGAGTAGCAATAAGATATTTTACCTCTTGTAATTGCTCTAAAGCGGCGAGCTCTTTGCCGTCCAATTCCTCGAAGGATGAATTAGTTTTTAACGAGGCCACATGTGATATTTCGGCACTATTCTGCTCCAATCGACTTTCCAATTCCTTCACCTTCTGTTTCAACTAACATAAAAGCAAAAGCGTCAAACAAAACTTGTGTATTTCTATATCAGCTCGGAAACATTCATCACTGTTTAGAACGACGGATTTTTTAACTTTTACCTCTTCGCTTGAGGATAGTTTAGTTTGCATTGCGTTAAGTTCTACTCTAAGATTCGCTATTTCGCTATCTTTCTGCCGAAGTAGTGACCGCCAACTTGTTTCCTCAGATTCTACATGATTTTGAAGTTTATTAAGCATACTTTCCTGAAAACAAGACAAAAACAATGCAATCACAGTTAGACACATTGCTTTTATAAAGCAAAAGTCGATTTAAAAAAATAAAAACTTCTAAAATACAATGAAAAACTTACCGTATCGAAGATAATTTTTTTGTAATGTGTAACCATGTCTTGTAGACTCTTGTTTTGCTTCTCTAAATCTGTAGTTGACTGATTCTCTCGCCTTAATTTATTCAAAGCAACACATACTTCACTTTCGAAGGTTTTGAGCCACTGTTCGTACGTTTTATCGGAAACCTTAATCTCCGGGAATATCCTCTGCAGAAGGGCTTTAGTTATTTCTTCCTGCTGCTCTTTGACTTTTTGCGTTGTCGTCTGCTTAGATTGAAAGAATAAACAGATAATTTTGCGTAAGATATTTCATTTAAGAAATATTGTACTTATAATGGTATGATAAAAAAAAATTACTTCATTCTTTTCATTACTCGATTTGGCACGCGATTCAGCAGCATCGAGAGCTTCCATCGCTTTCCAGTTCTTTGTGCGTAATTCCTGCGACGCAGAAGACGAAAAAGAAAAAAACAAATAAGCTTTTGCTTTAGCATATTCGTCAATTTACGCGTTGTTCGCGAATGATATGATGAACATTGTATGGAAATGTGATATGAATTTTTGCGACAAGAGAATTTGACAAAGTGATGGAAACAACAAACATGTCACGTGAAAAAGCAACTAAATTCTATTGGTTCTATTCTATCAAGTAAAGCCGTGAGAAAAGATTTTACAGATCGATAACAATGCACTCACATTATTTTTGGACTTTTGGATTTCTAAAGCTTCTTGCAGCTCTACGACAAGACGTTGACATTTCTTCGCCTCACTTTCCACCTGATGTAACCGTTCGTCTACGTTTTTAAGCTCTTCCTCCTTGCGTGCCAATGTCTCCAATAAAGTCGCCTGTTCTTTAGATAAATTTTCATTTGCTACAAGTAATACATCTGCATTGTTGCCTTGCTCTTTATGTTTTTCTAAGATTTCTCTTTTTCTTGCAACCTCTGTACCTAATCTATCGTTCTCTTCTTGCAAGAAGGTTTTCATGGATTCAATTTGCGCGTCTATCGATTTGCTTTCGTTATTCTGTAGTTCATTGGACGCTACTAAGCCTTGTAGAGCTTTCAGCTCGGCCGCTATTTCGTTTGATTGTCTGATCTGAGTACGAGCCTTAGCCAATTCCGCTTGTGTAGCCGCTAGCGTTTCTTGCAACGCTTGCAATTCGCTTTGATATTTGTTCGCCTCGTTCTTCGTCTCTTTCAGATTACGCTCTGTTTTCTCGTTATCGTTCTTCACCCCATCCAATTCCATTTGTACAGACTTCAGTTTGGACTCCATAAGTGTCACCTGAGCGGTAGATTGCTGTAGATCGTTCTGCACGACATTAAGTAGATCGTGAAACTTCTTCAATTCCTCGTCCTTGTTGGTCAGTGCGGTTTTCAGGGCTGTAATTTCGGCTGCTTCCGACTTAGCTTCGTTTATAGAGACCGATAACTCCGATTTCAACTTCATCAATTCGGTTTGAGTTTTGCTAAGTTCAGCTTTCAAAGTGGCAACTTCATGAGCCTCACTCTTCGAAACGTTTAATTCAGCTTGCAACGAGTTCAGTTGCTTCTGCAATTCCTGCTCGTGTCGAAGTTCATTTTTCAAACGATGCTCCAAATCCGCTTGTATACGATGAGAGTCCTAAAAATTTACCAAGAATTTAGTACTATAATAATTTTAAAAACTCCAAGTTTTAATCAACATTTTCTGTTGGCATCAAGAGAAATCATGATTCTCACCTCAAGTTGTCTAGCCATATCTTGCAGCTGTTCGCTCGTTTCCTTGAAATGCTGTAATTGCGTTTCGGTATGCACCAATTGATTTTGCATTATTCCCACTTGCTGGCGCATCATTTCCATCTCTGTGGCGCTACTATCAACAGTTGCCTGTAATTCATTTTGCAGTTCCTGCACTTCCACGTGCTTCTGAGTCAGTTGCAATTTCAACGCGTTTTCATTTTCGCGTATCTGGGTAAACTGCGCTTCCATCTGCTTACGCTGCGCCATCAATTCTTGTTGAAGGTGACCCTGAGTCTGTCCTTGATCTTCTTGCAACTTATGGATAATGGCGGTGTCTTCGTTAACTTTGGTTTGCAGTTGCTCGAGTTGTCTGGAGAAACCTTGCTTTTCCGCAGCATGAGTTTCCAGAATATGTTGCATTCGGGTGTTCAAAGTTTGATTCTCTGTAACCTTACAATTCAGCGATTCCTCTAACTGTCTGATGGTCGCCATAAGTCGAGATTTTTCGGTGGTGAACTCGTTTCTCTTCTCCTTCAACTTATTTTGCAAATTGACGCTCGCCTCGTGTTCATCGATCAATGCTTTTTCCTTCTCCGCTAATTGCTTCTTCAATTTAATAACGGGATCGGCACGACCTTCCGTCCATTCGGAATGCTCTACCGGATTGTCCTGCTGCTTATTCAGAAGGTGATCGGTAAGAATCTGTATTTCAGAGCGACTGAGATCCGCTTTTTTAATGCATAGCATTAGTAATTCAACGTTTACAGCATCTGCGTCTGCAAAAATTAAAGAAAATTTTGTATTAACGTGAAGCATAAAAGATTAACCGTTTAAAATTATCGTTAAAAATATTGTGTTGCAAAAAGAACTGTATAATTTATGATATGTATAAAAAATAATATAAGTATATATATTAATGTATGTAATTATGCGCGAAGTATTAATTTTATATCTAATCAATTGGGATTACGTAAAACACATATGTATATGTGTTTACATGTATACACTATCATATGTATCTCTTCCTTCGCATAAGAATTCAGCTACACAGGAAGTAAGGTCGTATTCCCAACCAATGAAATTACAGGCTATAGAACGTAATGTCAAACTCAATATTGATTTGTTCTTTATTCCTAGTGCTGTACTTCTGGTAAGAAAAAACATACACGTGCACGAGCGCATAGATCATCTTCAAGATATTGTACTGCTCAAAAACAAATAGGGTTATTATGCAGATTAGGGGTGACTTCATCGATTTCAATGGTACGAGTAAATGAACGTACGTGAAGAGGAAAAATCATCGAGTATCTTTGACCTCAACACACTAGAAATTGCTCACCTCTAGATTGAAGTTATAAACATCAAAAGAAGATGTTAAAAAAGATGATAAAAAGAAGATGTTAAAAACTTACCGATCTGGGATAAAAGATCATTCTTTCTTTTCGTTTTTTTAGACTCCTTGTTTGATAATTGAGGAATCGTAACTTCCTTAGTAACTTCTTTTACTTCTTTGACCGGTGTTTCCTTTTGCTGCTCCTTTGCTTCTTTCGCAACTTCCTTATTAGTAGAAGACGCATTTGTATGAATATTGGTGTCCTGCTTCTCCTCTTTAGAACTTTCATCTTTCTTCTTTACATCTTTATTATTTTTCTTCGTTTTGGTTGGAGTATCCTTTGGAGATTTGTTAACTTTCTCCACCGTTTCCGCATGACTAATCTGCTGAAGATTCTCTTTCTGTTATATAATAGATACATTGTTATTATTATTAATATCATTATTATTTCACCGCATTTGAAAATGTATACATAAAAAAACTCAAGAAAATATGAAACATACAATATGTTTATGTATTAATTGTTAGTTATGTATTACTTGGTTAGTCGGAAATACGTGCAGAATAATAGAAAAAAGTGCAATTTTTCAGTAATACACAGTTAGTAAAAGTTACGATAGCAATCTCATAAACACTTTTGTTTTCTTTCGCTCTTAAGTGCAAATTTTTCAAACCCCGTGCAAAACCAATGCGCGTGGCGCGCGAGATATTCTGTAAATAGGCAATCACTCACACTATGACTCCGTACGAGTTCAAAGTCATCCTTTGGATGAGTGAGGTCAAAATGGTTAGTCTCTGCCAAGGGAGGTTGCGAAGAACTTGATTCACTCACAAAGACTAATGGCTCATCTTTATTTATGAGGATTGGTTTTATCTTTTATTATTTTGATCGAAAAGAGAGTGACAAGAAATATCTCAAGCAGCATGCTCGAAGTTCTAAGTTACATTATACAATAATGGGCATATACTTGCAATATGAACTTACTAAGATTTTAATGTGTACATACACACAATAATATAATTTAAATAATAAAACAAGGTTCTTAAATAGTTAATATTTGTCAAATATATCATACCACATAATGCAAATATGTATAAATCTTAGTATTCGTAAAAAAAAAAGCTAATATACATATAATCACTGATAGATTATATTGTGAGCAATTTATTAAACTATTTTCACCTTATTATTATGTTTATTTTGTCCTCTTGTTGAGCATTTAAACCTGGAATTTACAAGTTTATTATATAATTTTTAGTGACTTTTAATAATATCTGTTTTTTTTTGCATAAAAAAAGATTATTCTTTAGAGATTCGGAAAAATTAAAAAAATATAAAAATACTATGTTTTTTAATAAAATATCTTTTATGTGTCATTAAACATTATTCAAAATTTAAAGCAAATATTCAATCTTGTCAACATGTAAAAACCTTTTCTTCATGTCTAGCTCACAATCTGAGTGATAAAGTAGTTTGAAAAATAAAGCAATATCAATGTAATGTTGCATGTGAGATGAAGTTATTTTTAGAAAATAATCTTGAACTTCTAAAGTTACTTATCAATGAAATGTGTACGTAAGAAATATAATAGAGCGACAATGTTAATGTAATTAATTAACGTTTTTGTGTAATTTTTCCTAATCATACAAAATAAATATCCTTAATACACATACACATCTTTGAAGTTTTGTAAATTAACTTTTCTAAATATAACACGCTGTATTGTTATTCTTATAAAAACAAATAATTTTTTATTCACGCAGTATAATAAATAATCTCTACTAATATCCGTAGTAAAACTTACCAAGACATATTATTTATGTATACTCTACATAAATTGTTTAATCAAATATAAGGTATAAAACAGGATGTAGTGTAAAAGAAACTATGTCAAAGAAAGAATTTGATAAAATAAAAAAGTAATCACTAAAATAAAAGTTGAAAGACAGTAAAACACACGACATTGAAAATGGTGTTAACTTCATGATAAATCATAATTTCCTTTAACAAAAAATCAGATAATAAATATAAATTTATTAGGAATAAAATTCAATTAAGGACGAACATGAATAATCTCTCAAAAAAGCACATATTTCTATTAAATAAAATAATGTAAAACAACGTTTTCTCACAAGAGGAAGGATTATGTTACTGTAAGTTGCTCATTGTAATGCCCATTATTATATAAAGCGTATGTAAAAACTTACAATTCTACATATAAAATGTTTCCTTTTTGAATTATATGACAATGAGAACAAACATATGAGCACTTTGTCATTAAATCTTAATACTATGTAGATACAATGATATACCATATTGTGTGTCACCTAGGTTATTATATTTCATGCATGACACATGAAAAGTCCTTAAATAGTGCAGATGGCTTTATTTGTGACTCCTATATTTTTATGCAAATAATGTATAATTACACCAAATATAAACATAATGTACCTGTGTATTTTATAAAAAGCATAATATCTCAAACATATACATATGTGTATACATATATATTAATTTAGCAAGTAATTGAAACTGTGCTGTTTACCTAGTGGTTTTTAAAAATTTTTATAGTAAAGTTGCTCTTGATATGTTTAATAAATTATACAGAAAAATAACAAAACACAAGCTCACCTGCACTGGTGGTTCAGGAGGCAATATTTGAGGAGTCTCTTCAAATTGTACATGATCTGCTTTTTCATCCTTATCTTCTTTATCCTCCTTCTCTTCTTTCTTCTCCTTTACTTTTTTTCCAGCCTTATTCTTGTGTTTCTTTTCTTTATTTTTATCCTTTTTATCTGAATAAAATAAGAAAAATTTATCAAAAGACACATTTTATAAAAATCAAAGTTTGGGCTTTCAAATGAGGATTGTGAAAAAATTAACATACTTGATAAAAGATCATCAGGGAGTTTTCTCTGTTCTGCAATTGCTTCCTCGTAAGATGTTTCTCTTATGCTAAACATTGATATAAATAAGATGGCAGCAGCTGAGATGACAACAATCCCAATGCATATAAGTCCTGTCTGAACATCCATCTTTGGCTGTTTTATCTACAAAACAATTATCTTCAGCATTAATAAACAACATAAATTAGTTTTGAGTTAAAAAACAAAACAAAGTTAAACAGTATACAATGTAAATACTATTTACAAAGTTCTCTTATGGTTTATACACATTATTTTCATAATATAATTATATTTACACTTGAATACATTTTACATTTTTAATTTCTCATCATAAAAGAGAGAAAAACTTAATAAATATTAATATATTTAATCTGAAAGATAACAGACTTTTGACACTGTTATCGCAAAGATAACATTATATATACTTTGGCAAGTCTCTTACTCTCCCTTTTTCTCTCTCTCTCTCTCTCTTTCTCGCTTTCTCTTTGAGTTAAAATGTTGAGAGCAATTATAAAAGAATTACGCGAGATACGACAAGAGATAAAGAAGAAGCTTAGAAATTCTTTCACGAGATAACAACTTGGAGTTGCAGATGCGGCGCAGAATCCCGACAGTGTGCGGTCCAGAAAACAACCGAATAACGGTGAGACACCGTGCGACGTGTACGTATTACAAGATGACCAAGCGCAAACAAATGAAGGCACGATAAAGCAAAGGAAAGGGAGGGTCGAATTCCGACAGATATCGACGCTAATTCCCAACAACGACGCAATGACATATGGGTGACACATCGCTTGGTCGACACATCTCGAGATCTGCGCGATCAACTGTGGCGCGCGACGAGGAAAAACCGGTGGCGCAAGTCGGACACGTTTAACAGTGTGTTACGGCACACACCGGCATGCAGCACGTAGCAGTTCTCGACCACTTACCCGAGCGTGTTTACTTCACGTGGCGATGAATATCCCAGGACGCGACGACGAAACGCAGGACCGAGAATGGAACGCGGAATCTCCTCAGGCGCGCCGCGACCCTTCCGCACACAGCTATCACGGAGAATGGGACGTGCACACGACAAATTGCCGAGTGGTGCACGTACACACGCACAGGATCCGCGGAGCACTATGGCGACCGGACATGGAGCGACGACTGTGCTAGGCGCCGCAAGCCACGCCTATCGCCCGGTGACGGTCCTGATTGGCGCGCGATCTCTGCCACGTATGCAACGCGACCGCCGCACGATGCCGACGCTCATCTCATCCGCGGGGACGATCGGCGTGCTTCCGCGTCGTCTCCACGTCGGCAACCTCGTGTCGATGACGGAGTCGGCGACGTTGAAAATTAACGATTCGACTCGATTGGCGAATGTCCCGTGTTCCGTGCTAGTTGCTCATATAACACATGTATATACAAGGGTGGGGTGAAAAGTTCCGGCCTGATAAAGAAGAACAACTTTTTTCGTTTTTTTTTTTCGCTTTATTTTTCAACATAATCTCCATCAAGATTAATACATTTTTCATAACGGTGCTCTAATGC
>QVOB01004513.1:0-21052 GCA_014839585.1 Pseudomyrmex concolor | reverse complement strand
ATATATATCGCATTTCGATATATATCGCATTTCGATATATCGATCTTCTTTTTGTTTCTAATTGCCGATTCCAGTTGAAAATATACGAAAATAAAATGAAGAAAAATCTTGATGTTAAGAAATATTTCATAACATTGCTACAACTTCTCGGCAGAAGAAGAAGAACATCGTACTGTACAAACGCACAAACTGAATTGAGTACGAAGATTAATGTTTAAAATAGTTGATCGATACAGAAGGTCGAATTAGAATTTTGATAAATATATAATCTTCTATTTTTTAAGCTAATCATATTTGCTTATGGTAATTTTGTTTTGTTTCAATGAGAAACTATGATGATTCTCAGATATAAATTGTTGCACTTCCGCGGCGCGAGCCACGTTTTCGGTAAATGACAACACTTGTTGTTTTATAAAACAACTTTACTTTTAATTTTATTATAATAATACAACAGAACGAGCAAAGCCAAGACGTCTTGACAGCGTCTCTGGATTGAATCTCGCTCAAAACATCCCTCAACTTTCTTATCGTCACGGCAACTTCTTTCTTCTGTTTTCTTTTCTATATCTCCGCTATCCACATCGGGTAGCCGTAACAATGTATACGTTATCTAAATCTTTTTTTATAATCCATAAAGTGACTGATTTACGTAGTTCAGATATTGTAACTTGCAAGTTTCATTTTTTCGAAAGATAAATCATCTATTTTTTGTTGTGAAAAATTGCATCTAATTTTACATAACAGTGCAAACTATTCGAACGCGCGTCTGTAGCTGTAGCTTCACCGCTTTCATCGATCACGGTCTAGAGAAGGCCAAACATGACTCTCCGTCTTGTACAATTTAATCAACGGGCACGGATTTATCGAACGGAACGTCGAACTTAACCCCATGTTGACCAATTTCAACGGTTTACCCTCACTGCCTCGTTACTGGAAGCCTCGGGGTACGTAGACTAAGGGCTTACGAAGGAGTTGGCGGAACAGGGTTGCACACCTCCTCTTAACTGTGCCATGAGGAGTTTGCTATGCTATCGTTATGCTCGGCGCTAGTACTAGCTAGAAGGAAGACGACAGAGTGGGCTCGAAAGAAGACTTATGGTATGGCTCTTGCATACACTAGGATGCAGCAACGCCTGACACGTGAAGAGAGACGGCGCGGGTAGCCAATCAACGTCTTAAGGAAAATAATACTCGTAGATATGTAACATATAATTCTGAAAAAGCTTGACGATGATTGAGATCATCGTATTGTTTCTTATCGTGTCTCGTGTGCGTAAGAGTCATAAGTTAAAAGAAAAAAATAACTTTATTTCGATAATAATGTAGAAAATTTTTTTGTCAACCAAACACTAGTTTTTACTTTTACCGAAAAAATATCCTTTACTTTGTAAAATTTAATAGAAAGTTTAAATGATATCTTTATGTTTTTTGTGAGAAATCTGTGGAAAGGTATTTTGCATTCCTTTCTTTTTTTTCTCTTTTGTTAGATTAATATTTAATTTCCTGTTTTTTTTCTTTCTCGTTAAGGATGTTAAAAGCGCAACTCGTTATACCGACGTAAAGTGTCAACCCTATTTCGATTTTGACCGCGGTCCGCCGTCTCTGTCGGAATGTTCTATCCTATATTGCCTGTCAGCTAGCACTAGCACCCTCTTTTGCGCGCTCACTATTCCCAGATAACCAGCTTGGCTGGCATCCAGAGTTCAACGGGAGTTGCATTCCAATAGAGGCTTTCTCTCCTCTCATAGCGCGCTTCGTTGGTAATGCATGCATACGCGAATGCGGGGCGGGCCGCTGTAACACCGCGAGTGCGTAAAGGTGTGCGAATATAAAAGCCACTTCGATAAATTCCAAGTGGGAATTTATATCGCCGCGTATTGTTCCGCAATGACACGTTCAATTTCTAAAAAATCGATTTTCCATTCGCGCGATAAAACATTGAGAATATCGTTTCCTCGATTCAGCGACCTATGATTTTCAACCGTTAAAAAAAATGACACTTTATGATAACACCATAAATCGAGAAACTTATTCTGAGATGTGAAAAATAATCAAATAAATAATAATCCTAGTAATTAAATAACATTATTCCAGTGTAATTAATTGTAATTAATCTATATGTTAATTAATGTCGATGAAATAATATACAAGGTACGAATACTATATTTTGGCGAGCTGTCACACAAACACGTGCGATAATAAGCGTTTGACACGTGTTCTTTTGAAAGATAAAACTCGTGTCAACAACAACAGCAATGTGATACTGCGTCGAATATTTCTCAATCGCTCATTATTTTTCTATTCTTAACACATTTATTTATATCCAAGTTCAAAGTTTATTTATTCATTAGTATTGAGAACGTGTGGGGAAAACTGTGTGTTCTGCTTTGGGCGTGAAGGATCGAACGTGCAATGTATACGAAGAATGTGGGTTCGAACAGCTGGTCAGCCGTAACTTCTTTTACGTAGGTAATCAATTTAAGTTTGGACGGCAAATAGTGCTCTTAGGGAGAAAAGAGTGTGAATGTAGGTGTACATGTACTCCCCAAATAAATAGCAATAAATATCGTGCTATCGGTGGAGATTAAATTAAGAAAAAAGAAGAACTCGATCGTTCTTCATCAGATATTTTTTGCCGTTCTATTCTTTTCAGATCGCAGTGCGGAAGAATTTCTTCTGACGCACGATTAAACGGCCGATAATAAAAGCGCCTAAATGGCAGCAAAACGTCGCTTTTGACAGCATTGTAATAATTTTGCAAAAGAATATTCAGGTGCTCGAATATTATGCTTAACAATCTGGCGGTAAAATCGAATCGAGCAAGGCCGTCAATGTGTCAGCACTCTTACAAAGTTGGCCAAAACGAAACCTTTACGCGACTTGACAGGCTCTCACGTCAACTCTTTTTCTCTCTCTTTCTCTCTCTCTCTCTGTTATTTTTTTCTCCTCCTTTCTCTCTCTCTTACTTTTGAGTTCAACTTTTTTCAGTGTCATGCAATCACGCCGCACTATCTATCTTCGCGAGCCAATTATCGTACTTCGATCGCGATTTTTCGTCGTGGCCGAAGCCTGTTTGGTAGACAAGCGGTTGAACAAACAAAGAGCCAGAACAGCAATGAGTAGATGTTTGTGCCAGCGAAAAACGCGCGCGCAAGAGTCGCCAATCAATAATTAAATCCCCTTCCTGGCGAGCGCGCGCCACTTTGATTCTCATAAATGTTCAAGAAACACAAGGAGTGAGTGAATTATGCTCCGAAGCGGAAAGTGGAGAGAAAGAAGAAGGTGCGTTTGAAAGCAGAAAACGCGCGAAACAGGTTGCTCGCGAAACTCAAGCCGGTAACTTTCGAGATAATAGAAGTCGCGTTCAACGAGCCTGCATTATTTCGCGACGCGTTATTATTATGCAAAGCGAACCCGATATACCTGCTTGCTTCGTGTGCAATCGGAGCGAGTTTATTCTATCGTCGCGGTGTCGAATGTCGAATGCGATCGTTTCATAGATTGATTGTGTAGAGTTAGATATACCACTTTTCTCCTAAAATTTCAATTTACTACACATGTAATTTAATACACAATGTTATATACAATTCAAAAGTAATTTTATTATATATCTAGAAATGTACAAAAATTATGAGACTATCTTATATTCCGTACTATTTTATAATATTATCTTCTTTGCATCAAAATCAGCATCGAAAATAATTTGTAGCATTCGCGTTGCTTCGATTTGTTCAGCTATCCGCGCGTTTGTTGCGACACTGCAGAACAAATAAAAGAAAAACGCGAGACAAGAGCGGAAAAACCGCGAAAGGATCGGGAAAACGTAAGAAAGAGCGTGTACCGCGGCGCGGCAAAGAAAGCGAAGAGAAGACCGAGAGGGAACGCGCGCCGGATACGGAAATGGCGCAGTGTCCCGCGGGATACGCGCGACGATTGTTTTGGCCGGGCTCCCATTTCTACGGTTTTATGGGCAGTCGGCGGAATTTGCGGCGACCCGTATATAGCCGCGCAACGAGCGCCGGCACTTTTGCCTCGTGGGTCGCGGCCGTGGGTCGCCATTAGTTACAGACCTCGCCGCCGGGCTCACCGTCTCTCGCACTCTTCTTTCTCTCTCTTCCACTCACTATTGCGCAATTGTTCTTATTTTCCAAAGTTCCGTCGAGAGAGCTCACCCGGTTGTGCCGCCGCCGTCAACCTCGCGCGTTTCCACCCCAGGCTCTCAGCCAGCTTTTTCCAGACGTCCGCGCCTGGTACAATGGTTACACCGTCTTTTGTATCGACGCCGAGATCGACGCGTCGAATACCGCTCGAGTTACTTCAGTTCAAAGTTGAAGCCTAGTTTTTCTTCCGTTAACCGGCGAGGTCATACCCTTTGACAGAGAGGGAGTACGTCGGCAAAAAATAACACATTTCCCTCGGGCGCGTGTCTCCCTTTCTCTTTCTTCTTCGATGGTCATTAAAATAAATTGGATGGTGGATTAATGGAAGGAAAAACTAGCATCAGGTTTCATTAATAAAATTCATGCAGCACCTAAGTGGCAGCGTTAGTTTAATAAAAAGTTTCTATATAGACTTCACCGGAACCGTTGCGTTAACAAGATAATTATACAAAATCGTTGTCTACGAAACATAGCAACTATAAATCCGCACAGAAACAGCTACAAGGAAAATCGATTTGCGAGAGAATGTATTATTCTTCTGTGAAAATACGAATGTGAAACACATGTGTTTTGTTTCGCATGTGAATCGGTTACCTGCGGCTTTTTATCAAATATTCGATTTTTATTTATTGAAGTGTGCGTGTTCGTCAACATGTAGGAGCGTACAATATAAATATTTTTTAGATGGAATTATTGTTCCACCGTACGCGCTATACGTAATCAGACAGTTTCTGAAAATCGAACAATTGTACAGGTTTTTTGATTAAATCAGAAATATTGGAGATACATCGTTGTAAACAAACATGCTGGCGTAAAAGCCACAAGAACTCACGGTTTTGCTTCCGGTAGGGAGATCGCAGTAACGATGTGTGCGCGCGGTAAACTGGCCTTAATTTGGTTAAACAATTTCTTCCTCTTGCCGCGAGGTAACTGTTGACGCGAGTAAACATGTAATATGAGATTCGTTGTATGCATGACCCTCCTCAAGTTCACAAGCCGCGGGTTCGTAGAAAATTCTCTCTCTCTCTCTCTCTCTCTCTCTCTCTCTCTCTCTCTCTCTTTCTCTCTTTTTCTTTCACTCTCGACAAGATACACTTGGATTAAACTGCGGAGATAGATCTATCCTCCCTCGCCGGCTAGCAATATCTCTTCGGTCATAATATATTATGCACGCGGTCCAAGATTCCGCGAATTCTCAGATCGACCTCTCGCCGAAAAGCTCTCGAATATTGCGTCGCGGCTATATTAAGACATCCAATACTTTGAGTCCGTCAAAGATGTAAGACGAGCACATCACAAAATATCTTGATAGTTCAGCGAATTAAACTCTCGGGCTATTGCGAAGGGAGATAGCGAAACTCTCAAGTTGCGGCCAGCACAAAGCAACGCGAAATTGAGCAATATCGCTCATACGAACGGTGTTGCAGATTAAAGTACTAACTAAATTCAAATGGAAAATAACAATAAAAACTTGCGCTTACGCAATTCGTTCTGTGATTGCGTCGATAAAGTATTTTTGCTACTTCTTCATTCGTCAAATAATAACGTGTTGACAGGAAGATTTTAGAAAAAATATATGTATGTACGTCATGTTTAAACACTTATATATCTTCTTTAATTATATATTAATATTTTATAGGACGTAGATTTAAAAATTCAGCCAACAAAATTAGATACAAATCAGATAAGAACGTACTTTTACGCTTATTAGCTCAGATATTTTGAAACTTTAACAATCAAGCATATATTAGCGACAGTACACAAATCGTTACGTGCAACATGTAGAAGCGCTATTACCTCTTACGAGACGCAGTCGTATGCGGTCGCTATTAGACAACACGAGCGTGACCTGAATTTACAACAGAAAGGGTTAAACACGAGTAACAGCATATAATGGAACCGTATACGAATACCACTAACGTGGAGATTTTGGCGTAATAACTATGTTTACGTAATTAAATGGGATGCGCCGTCTAACAGCAAGTAGTCTTACGCACGCTGCTCGAGAGAAAATATCTTTATATAATAAGTTGGAATTATTTGTCAATTGCGCTGTGAACGCATTAATCGATTTTTTTTGTATAAATTCAGCCGTGGTTCTTAATTTTCTTGTTTGATACTTTCATAAATAAACATTATTAATAATTAGTACAATGTATTAGTACAATATATTTCTTCTGGTTATTTTTTTCGAAATCTCTCTGTCTTTTAAAATTATTCGTCAATTTTTTAGAAAATTAAAAGTTTAAACTTAACATTTTATTCTCACACACATCATAACGTGTAAGTCGCTGTTAAGAAAACTTGATCTAATTAGAGAGAGAGAGAGAAGCAGAATATCGTGAATTGGTAAGACGTTATCAGGATTCATTTCGATAAGTTTCGATGATCCCTTATCGCAGAATCTTGGTTTCGCTATCTTCTCTCTCTCGGTTTCTTTCATCTGGAAATTCTCGTTACGAATCGGAGTGACAGCAAGAGGCCATTTAGCATCGGATCCAGCTTACCCTCGTCAAGCCTCGTCGTCTTATATTCAACTGACTGTCGAATTGGCTCGACTTCATGGACCGTCGAGTCGACGTGTACTCGAGGTATTTTTCGCGACTCGAAGAAGCCAAGAACAAGCGCGATTTCCATAATCGATATCGGCGAGAGAAAGCGCCCTGATTCTGGAGACTTCTCCGAGAGATCGTGTCTTGTTTTTTCTTTTCGATTCAAAAGATGCCGCCCTCTTCTTTTCCTTGACTTTCAGCTCTCTCTCTCTCTCTCTCTCTTTCTCTCTCTCTCTCTTCCTCGCTCTCCGATCAACGCGCGTTTTCCTGATTTTCTCCAGTTATTTCCCGAGAGAAGAGTCATCATCCTTGGCAAAAATTTCCAGGATCCTCGACCGTATATGTCCTGCACTGATTATTTGAGTTCCGACGGAATTATGATTTTCCGATCGAGTGTCGTGGCCACACAATCCTTTCGTGAAAGTAAGATGACATAAAGCGACGGCTTGTTAGCTGAGAATATTATCTAAAAAATTGAAGCTTGAGTAGAGATATATTGGTATTTAAGTTGACATCAAACTTCTCGGATTTCTCTTTTGAGCATACTTGTATTTCTACAGCTACATATTATCTCCATAGAACACATTGTATCTGATTCATTTCAATCTCCGTTAAACTTCATACACTAAGCGAGTTTTAATTAGTAGTGCAATAATAATGACATTTGAGTTATTTTAACCAGTAATTTAACCATTGAATAGTCTAATAAATAAACAAACGATAAATTAACTAATACTAACGATAAATTATATTACATTCAACAGCAATTAGCATATAAATGCAATATCATTAAATAAACACGTAGTATGTTATAACTTTCTTTATAATTACCAAAATAAAATCTATCTTTAATTATAATTTCCAAAATGCTATTTTTTAAATGTGATCATAACGCTTAAAAGATATATTTAATCATAAAAAGAATGTACAAGCAAATTTAATAGGTGATTTTATATTTTATATTTATACATATATTACATAAATAATCTCTTTGTGTAACTTTTGACACAATTTTAACTAATTAAATTTTCTTAAATATATCCACAAACTGTTTAATTATTCATAGATATTAGATTGTTGTGATCAAATCTACTAATTAAGAAAATTATATGATTTCACAAATAGTCTAATTTTTTATTGTCATATTTAGGAGAGATATATTTATAATTTTAATATCTTTAAATGTCTTTGTTATATGTGGTAATTACTGATTATAAAACAAGTTTCAGTTTCCATTTTGTATAAGCCAGTTCAAAAGTTACTTGTGTATATAGACAGAAAGTCAAGTATTATTTTTACAAAAAGAATCCACACGGAGGATATCAACTTGTAATTTTATACTTGGCCGCAAAGCTTGATATCCAAGAAGAAGAAACGAGAGATATCCAAGTGCGGAGTACTTTCTCTGAAAGATCTATCTCACTGTTTTCACGTTAAGGAAACTCGGACTTTTGCTTTCATGAAAAATCGGATTTGTGTCAGAACTTATCATAAAAAGTACCAAAACGACGACATTCCGAAAACACACACACACACACACATTGTCGCGCGCGATGTGAAAATAAATGGAACGTCGCAAGCAGTGAAGAATCTCCAGTGGTCATCGACATGCGTTGTCAAACAACCGCGCATCATCTCGTTCTAAAATTCTCCGGCCAATTCTTCTCAATCCTTGTCCTAGGATTCTTTTCCTAGAAAATCCACCTTGGATTTCCAGTCGCGTTTCCAATAACCGAATAGCTGTCTCGTGCATTTCTTATCTGATTCCGATTTTTTTGTCGGTAGCTTTTTCTGTAGTCGTTTCAGAATTTTATTCAAGCGCGACGCATTTTTTACATTAATTATCTTACATCTTAAGAATAAAAAAGAATTATAAATGTTCTTGAACCTTTATAATTTAAATTTTCTTTTGTTCATTTTACATTTATTTACAAACTTATCTATTTTTTTAACGAGTATTCATGAAAAGATTTTTACGGTATCATATTTTTTTAGTATCTAATCAAGAAGTAAGGAGTTTAAAAGCCAAACGTTGGATGTATATCCAAAATATACATATATATTTATTTTTTAAATATGCAAATTTATTATTAATTCTTTTTTAAAGTTTGCATACCTGCGTTTTTTATAAAAAAAAACAAAAAACAAAAAACAAAAAAAACGATCGTTGAATGATATTTAGACGGAATGCTGTTTTCCGTAAAGTTACTACAAACGCGTAGTAACGATGCATCGGAAGAAAGAAGAGAGGAATAAGGGAAACGAGTGAGTAGATGAGTAAATAGGAAACGAGCAGAGAAAAATATAAGAGAACGTCAGTAACGACTAACGCGAACCTCGCCGAAAAGAGAAGGACGGCATCTTTTAGTAATTACTCGCCTCCGGAGGACGCATTACTCTTTGTCGGCCGACGTACCTCGGATCTTATCGTCGTTAAGAGGAAAAGAGAGAGAAGCGGGCGAAATAAAGAATGAAACTGCAGTACCTCTGTAGGAACCACTTTTGTTCAATGGAATGAAGAAGCGGGGGATCGGTTGCAATCCCGACTGTACCGGTTGAAATTGCGTTGGACATTTTCATTTTCATTCTTATCTATTTTTTATGAACGCATCTTTCGTATCTCTACGGTAACAATATCGATACTATCTAAAAGTATCTTATTGTAAATAACATTATTTTTTTATTAAAAATATTAAGAAAATTATTATTATTATTATTGTTTTTGTTTTTGTTGTTGTTATTATTATTATTATTATTAATGTCGACCATTGATGAGATAACGTCTCCCGAAATGTTATCGATGACAAAAATAACGTTGTCTCACGTATAGGTAGGTAAAATCTCTTAAATAAAAAACTGTTGCTTTTAAACAAAACAGTTTCGTCAGAAGATAAAGCAACAAGTAGCGCTCTCGAGAAAAGCTCGGAATTGATCCTTAAGCTCTAAGTACAGCCTGAATGTCCGTGCAGAATCTGCGCAGAGAGACTATAAGATGATGGCCATTATCCGATCACTACCACCGCACCGAGAAGTGCATTCAAAATTACCAGGCTGCAGCCATTCAGCTTTTCAGCGCCCTTCGTATAATGAGATTGCGGGATGATTGATCGTCTTGTATATCGATTTTCATTTGTGAATATAAGTAAATGCAATTTCTTTATCAATCTCGAAGGGTTGCGTGTGCAAATGATAGCGAAAGTATCGCGAATATACAATAATTCCTTTTCGTTGAACTCTCTCGTGTGCAATTTACGTACGCGTTTCTTTTTCACATCAATTTTTTCATTAAAACAAAAAGCAAACTAATTTAATTTTTATTTTTCAACGCTATTACGAGTTTGATATATAACGCTTTCGCGTGCACGTGACTAAAAGTAAAAGTGAAATCGCGACTGACTTGAACCTTGACTGCCGACGCAACAAGTAGTACAAGTCAGTATCAGGATAGGAACCGCAAATCTTCGTGCGGTGTACACTTCCAACGCACACGTGTCACTGCGAAATCTCGGGATAAAAGTTCACGGATGTTGAACACTTTGCTGCATAGAGAAAAAAAAAAAAAAAAACGCACGAGTTTTACGTCACAGTAGTTTCTCGCGTAAATTTGTTTAAAAATGAGTTTTTCTACATTCTCCCGACTAAAATATTATAAAAACTAAGAACACTGAAATTTCAAGAAAGAATGAAATATGATAATAAGAAACAAAAATAACATAACTAAATTCGCGTTTCACTTTTCGCGTTTTCCATTTCGAGAATTTTTTTGTGTTTGTTGGATGAGTGTCGGGAGTGTCGAATTCAGTCATAGGCGTTTATTTACTTACGCTGCGAGTTTACTTGTACGAGTAGCATCGAATAGTTTTTGAACAAACTGTTTATTTTGCATTGTGTTTTATTTAGTTCACCTTTCGAAAGTTTCTAATTACTCTTATATTTGTTGATATTTGTATTGTACGTACATACATGCATACATGATCGACAAATGTTTTAAGCATCATTCAGCAACTGGAAGAGCAATAAAGAGAAGAGCATCGATTAACTGTCACGAAGTACTCATCGAACCGGTGTGAGTGATTGTACTTGATTATAAAATATTCGCGTGAAATGCTTTTGTCATAATTGTCGATGATGCGCTCAACTTTTCGTATTCTCGTGCCGCTTAAAAGCGCGCGTGTCAACTCGGAAATATTTAAAGAAATTTATTATTTATATATTTACATATTTTCTTTCAAAGTGCATGTGTGTGTGTGTGTACGTGTGTGCAAATAATAATTGTTTTGACATTTATTTTTCGACGGATATTGAACGCGTTTTGTGCACTTAAAATGATCAGGAAACAATTCTCTTTTTATAAAAACACAGTTTTACTAAAACACAGTTCTGTAAACTGTAATAAACGTAGTGTGACGATATATATGTATTTATAATATATATAATAATAAAACATATTATATAATAATATATGCAATATAATATATAATATATATTATATAATAATATATATATGTATATTATATAGATATATATATATAATAATACAACAAACAAGGTACAGAAATGCAGCTGTTTTAGCAATTGCTTTTCGACTGAAGACAGTTTTTTTAATACATCGAATGTCACACACAAACAATATTTTATTGCAAAACGCGATGTAAAAAAAACCATTAAAACTACATGTTACGCATTTTAATTATTATTTTAACGTATGTTTGCTTCGTATTTATATTTTTTTTCAAAATAGCAAATAGCTTTTACTTTCTCATATTCAATTCCAATTTTTCGTTGGATTATTTTGAAATATGCAGATACTAACGTTGCTTTTCATTCGCCATTGTTATTTTCTTATTTAAAACAAATTGGCCATACATGAAATATACTTTGCATCAATTACAAACATTGTTATTCGATGGAAAGAACACTTACATATATTTCTCTAGTGCGTTGTATCGCGTACAACATTTGAACATTACAGGTTGAAAAATTCGACCGTTTACAGCTCTCATTTATAATTTTTTGATCGCGTTGTAAAAAAAGACATACGTTCTGAAAAAACAAAAAGCAAGAACATTGTTTGTGCATTCCGTGTGTACCTCTTTGAGGCGCTCAAGACGCTCCTTCAATTACAAAATTTTATTCAAGTCTTAATAATAACTCACACTCATGAAAACTGCTCGTTTTAAGCACACGTACGTATAAGCATGTCCTTCTGCATTTTCGCGTTTGTAGATGTTTTCATTCCGCAAATGGAGGCGACATTGTTTTCGTGAGACGAGGCGCAACGTGTCACGGCTGAATGGATCGTGGACGAATCTCTAAAGTCTGAAAGCTTTCCCGTATGCTACGGGCATCACGTGCATGCACTACAAGTCCACCATGTTTGCGCGATGCACTGTAATACGATATCGGAAGAGCACTATCTTGGTCCAAACAAAAAGACATTAATAACAAAATTCAAGTGGTTCGGAGTACTGTAAAGAGTATTGATTAGAATAATTGTTATTAAACATTTATTAATAATTAATATTAAATAATTATTATCAAACAATCTGTATAAATGTGTGATATTTATATATGTTTCTTTACACGTTTAAATATTTCACATATGCTGTCGTATAATATTTGCCAATGTGACTAGAATGTTAAACATGTCGCAAGTAAAAAGAGCATATTTACAATTCTCGTGTTGCGTGTGAAAATAATTTATAACCAGTACACCAGTGAATAAATCTGGGAAAACAGTCCGCGTTCACGCAAACGTTTTTGATTTATATCGCGGCTTGTCTCATCAGTTGTTTTATACGCATGCATAAATAAATAATTAATAGAAAAACGTTAACCTTTCGCGATATGAAAAAAAACACATTTCTTTGTGATCTTGTACGTGATTATTTGCAATCGCATTTCGCGATAAAATGAGCAAGAGTGTGATTGTTATTTATACTTACGTTTATCAATATTATTACATTTATTAATATTATTGTCTATTATTTATCTTTCCATGTATTTTAACAATCTCATATAATACAGTTTACGTATATAATACTTAAAGTTTACTTAAAGTTATTCGTTTACTTATAGTAGCGCGCGAAATACATACTTAACAGACTTGTGAAATATATAAGTACGTCTCTCTTCCCAACATAATGTAATCTTAATTAAAACATCACGTTTAATTACTTTTTTATCTGAAAATAAATACGTAGTGGTGTAAAAGCAACACGACTTTCTTCGCATCTGTCCAACGCTCATGTAAGCTTTTAATTATTACTTTTATCTTACAATTTTATATAAAATCAGATGCAAGAAAACCGTGAGCGCGAGCGCGCGCGCGCGCGCACAGAAAACTCTGCAATTTTCCTATCTCGCGTTTCCTTTTCCGCTCGCTTCTTTGATCGATCTCCTTCTATAACCGTGCCATTTTTTCTCTCTTTTGAAGCGATCTAATTGGAAAAGCTACGTGCCTCAGCTGAACAAGCTCTGAAGAGGCGTTCGCATTTCTCATGCTTGACCAACGGCGGCGCGCTTTATTGTTTCCGCTAATACACTTTTATATCGCGGCAATAATAAACCGGTAGTAGCGAAGCGCGAGCCAGTTCAGTAATCCTTACCGTAATGATATTATCTGGCGAAACGCGCACAGATGGTGAAGTTAACGTTAATTGGATGTGCGTTGCTGCTGCTTTTTGCGCGCAATCATGCCTATCGTGATGATACATTTTTGAATAAAAAATTAAAAAAAAAAAAAAAAAAAAACAGAGAGTATAATAATTGGTTTTTGTGTGATTATAGAATTTCTATCTCGCACACACGTGTAACACGTTGAAGAAAAAATAAAAGTAAAGGGAGAAAAAGAAACGAGTTAACAGACACATTTAGCATTATATAATATAGTTCTTCAGGCAACAACGTGGGGTTAGTTAGTGTCTCTACATTCACGAAGTAGCATTTGATTGTTTTTCTTCTTCTAAGTCGTTTTACAGTCACCGCAAACACACAGATCTTTTTTTTTAATTCGTTTCGGATATCTATTGTACAAATATCTTGCACGAACGAGAGAATTGCGAGTAGTGCAGATAATGTGTAGAGAGAGAAAATCGGATAGAAGAGGTGTAGCGCGCACGAAAGAGCACAGAACAGCACTATCTGGATTTTCGTTCGTTGCCCACCAATCACGAGGGCAGCTGTCTCCCGTTTTCTTAATTTATCTGCTATCTAAATCCGCTGTCTGGATCAACATCCAGATCGCGGATAGCACGTGTCCTGGTGAACATCGTTAAATTTCCTCTTCGTTCACAGTTTTATCCCCGTTCGGATGTCGATTTGCCAACTCTCTCTCGCGTCCACCCGATTTTCTCGTTCTGTTTTCTTTTTCGCTCTCTTCTTATTTCGCTGCGTCTCTCTTATCTTAATTCTCTGCCGAGCCTGATGGCGAGACGTGACGTTCTAACTCTGACTATGCTTTTCGATCGCAATTTCTCGTAGGTGGACGACATCTTTCAGAGAGATCTCGCTCTTTCAATAAAATTCAACTTTATTCAAGGACATTGTTTTTTTACTATGCCTGTCTTTATAACAAAATTTTATTTTCGTACATTTTGGCCGACTTCCACTGATTTTGCTTGCCAAATTACGATCGGAAAAATCAGAACAAGAAAAGAACGAAAGTTATAAGGACTGAAGAAATGTAAAAAGAATGTCTTTGAACGTTAATTTTAACAGACAGTTAGATACATCTACGTGTATCTTAAATATAAAAATTATATGAATAAATACTTATCAAATTAATTATCTTATCAAATTAGATTATGCAAAACCTTTTGTGTAAAAATGAAAATACTTCATGATAGATTATCGAGGAACAGATTAGATTCGAGAAAGAATAATTGAAACAAACTGTAATTTAAAACATTTTACTTATAAAAAATCAAAACTTGTTACACGTGAATTGTACTGTTAATTTAACAAAAGTAGTGGCAATATAAATTGTGTGTAAATATAAATTTTCTAGTAAATTGTAAAAATATATAAATATATTTTATGAACAAAACGCCGCGTTTCGCAAACGTTATTATACATTTTAGTTAAAAAACGTATTAGTTTTGTGGATAATAAATAATGCTCCGCATGTTTCTGTTAAATTTCTTACACAACACGTATGTTCGTGAAAACGTCAATTCGCATCAAATCGAGGTACCGAGCTATATTGACCGGATGCGGTACGAAACTTTTAAGAGGTAGACGATGGCCAGAAAAGCGCATTTACGAGCTGATTCACGACGATACAATGGTCGACAGTACTTTACTACGCGAGATTCAATCG
Source organism: Pseudomyrmex concolor (assembly GCA_014839585.1). Taxonomy (NCBI): domain Eukaryota; kingdom Metazoa; phylum Arthropoda; class Insecta; order Hymenoptera; family Formicidae; genus Pseudomyrmex; species Pseudomyrmex concolor. The sequence goes on along the minus strand of QVOB01004513.1, from coordinate 6,020 downwards.
CAAAGGAAATGACTAGCTTGTTTCGAAAAAGACATAAGCGATTTATAGAGGCGGTAATATAACGAAGTTTTACGCTTTTCTCGTTTCCATAAGTATGTGGAAAACAGACGAATAAACACGTATTTTTTGACATCGCATGACAATCCCACGTGTTGAACGTTCTTTTTAAAACCGCGAGATATTAAATGCGACAAAAAAAAAATTTAGAGTATCACACAAGTATTTACATAAATTAATGCGAATAAACACGTAAAATATTTAATAAGTTTTTTTTATATATTTAATAAGTTTTTTTTATAACATATTTTTTGCATACGTAGTATAGTGGCGTGCACATTTTCCCTTTCATACTGCGAGGAAATAAACTGAAATATTCTAAACTCGCGATGTTTTATGCGCGATATACAAAGCGCACATGCCGTAATATCACAACGACAGGTAATTTTACTTAATGACAAATAATAGTGATTTCCCAGAAATTTGTGATTATAAAGCAAGATGATGTCGTGTTCTGTCAGGAAATTAATGAGTATACGCTTTGCAAATCCATTTTAGAGCCGTTGTCCTCTAATAGAATAACATTTAAATAGCTTTCAATCATGGCTTTAGGCATTACTCAAAAGCAGTTACAGTTGTTACAAGTAAGCTCATTCGTTAATTAAGCTCATTACTACCGATAACTTTCGAGCAATTACGTTTATTATACGCGGTTATGTATTAAACGAGATCCCACATATTCCGTAGCAATATCGGTACGTGTTTAAGCGTTATTACATTGTTTCTTTGTGCGCGCGACACACGGTTTAGTATATTAAAATAATTAAATATTAAAATAATTAAATATTAAAAAATAGATGTAAACACTGAAATATCCTGAGAAAGAGTAAAATTTTTATTATTTAATAATGTAGAACGCATCAAAGTGACGTACATTTTTAAAATTAAACAGAGAAACTTTGAGATTTTTCTTCCACATAAAAAAATTAAATTTCGAAATTACAAACTCGAGAATAAATTTTTACTTAGTATTACGGTAATAAATCAAAAGTTTGCTGAAAGATTTGCATAGTAGTCTTGTTCGATCTGCAGCTTCACTCTAAAATATTTATAAATCATTCAACTTTCTTCGAAGATACTTTGCATCACTGTGAAGTGCTGGCAGTCCATTTCGTTTGGTGTTCTGAAAGATTTATGTATCAAGATGATTTCCCTTTTCAATATTTGATGATAAAAAAAAAAATAAAAATAAAAAAACGAAGGTACTCTCTTATCGTTACATTTTTCTCATTATATAGATCGATTATATGGATCATATTGTTATCGGCTTTTAAACATTTACGTGACGTTGCTGATTTTATGTCAGATGACCTAGAATCGTGTAATTCTCTGTGTATTGATATCTAAGCTAGATGTAAAAAATCAAAATTACGAGATCAATTGTTGCGATCAAATATATATCTTTAGATACAAACGATAAAAAAAATAAACGTTAAAATATATAAAGAGCCCTTGAAAAGAGCAAATATTTTCCAACAAAATAGAAAGTCGCTCAGTTTCAGAAATTGAACTGTGTACTATTTCAAGGATCGATCAGAAAACTGATGTTTACCGATTCTAAGCAAATAACGGATTTAGGTGTTCAAAACAGAATGTGCCAAATGCAGACGCAATCTCTTCGATTGCATTGCTTGTGTTTAGATATTAAAGTGCCAATTAGCGATTTTGGCGTGTAATTGGATGCACATAATAGTTAAACGTGCGATTTACCGCCGATCATGCTTTACTACCCCGATAATTGTACGAAGATATGTTACATCGATGATTACAGATTTGATGCAGCTATACGATCGCGACGTCAATGCAATTACGTGTGATGCGCGCGCAGCGGCGCTTTGACCCGCCAGCAAATTAGCTTGAACGGTTTTTGCCGGGATTGCCACCGATTGCAAATTCCATCAATCTGATATTTGTTATCAGGTCTCAAATACGCGCGCGCTCGCCAACGCGAATCTCACTTTAACGTACGTACGAAGTTGCACAATCTCTCTCACATATCTTTCTCACGTTACACGTTTTCTCATGGCCGATTTCGTGAAATTAGAATTAATCGGTGAAACGAGACGAATATATCCCAACATTTATTTAAGTCGATCCGATGCATTTCCGTGCAGTATATTCTTTTTCTTCACAACAAGCGTCGAACTTACGTAATAAAAAAACAAAAGTACTGAACATACATTGCGCTGACTTCATGGAATTGTGTGATCTCAATCTAGTTTCTGTTAGCATTACGATCACCAGCGTTTCTCGTAAATGGAACAGATTCGAACGTATCTGTTATTTACAAACGGATTCAATTTTGGTCAACAATCTGTGATCTAACGCTCTCTCTTCCGAACAGATTGACGCCGAGATCGGTGACACGTCACGTCGCATTTTAACCGTGTGTTCCGATTACGGAATTAAATTACAAATCAATACACGCTTATATACAATGTTTATATATATATAGAGTTACAATGTTTATATGTGAGTATGTATAGTTACAATTTTATAACAACAACGATTATATATTATATTCATTAAAGCGGACGCCGTAATTGAGCAATCTGAGCGAGCTACCGCAATGCGTAAAATGAACACACTAATAATACGAATAGCTTTGACGACGTGGAAAGGGGATAGAATCATGCGCAAAACAACGAGATAATTGTGTGAACGCAATTTCATGCAGTGTAGTGTTTTGATAGTATATGATGATACTTGATATGATAAGTATATGTTACACTCTATGAGTTTCACCGTTTTGTATCTTCAAGCTTTTCAAGTGTTTAATCACGTAATGTTTTTGCAGTAAAAATAGAACAAAACAAAAAGTTAAAATCTTCACACACGTGAATTTATCGAAATAACGGGTCTTTAGTTAATTGACAAACAATAATATCACCTATTCACAATTTATTTATACAGATTAATTATGTTTTGGTAAATCAACTCAACAAATAATTATGTAATGTTCGAACGATTAATTGCTCTCGAATAATTAGTCCAAGCACTAATAATTAAGTTATCTTTCTTATTTAACAATTGACTATGTGTCAACTCAATATCTATTTTTATATTTATTTATATTTATAGCATTATATGTCCGTATACTTCATAAATTGTGTATAGAATATTTGAAACCAGAAGAGAGGAGAAAAAGCGAACCGACAGAGAAATGAACAGAATCGCAAAGGTATTACGGGTAGAATAAGATTGAATCATCAGATCTCGAAATCCCAATCATGGCAGACGCATCGGAGTTCTCGGTAGAGAAAGGAACTTGAGGCGATTCGCGAGAAGAGTGGGAGAGAGCTTTGACGCACGCGGAAAGACTCGCGAGGTGGTTCAACAAGCGGAGATTTTATGAGGGTGGAAAAGAGGCTTTTTTTTGCTCTTTCTTCCGAGAGATGAAGTACTCTCGCTCTCTCTTATTCCCTCTTTATTGATCTCTAGAATTCACACACGAGATTCTTTATTTCTGGCGATATCAACGAGTGACAGGATAGAAAGTAGTAAGGAAAAGAAGAGGAGAAAGTAGAAAGACGAGAGGAAGAAATACTGGAAAAAGGAAGAAGCAAAGATGTATGTAAGTCGCTCGAGAGACATGGAGAAGATTCATCGCTAGCAACTTACTGTAACCTTTTTTTTTTTATAGTGAAAGAGAGAGAAAGAAAGGAAAAGGGAAGAAGCTTTTTTATCGTCCGGTATCTTTCCGGAGTTCGGTTTTCTCAGTATATTGATTACTCAAACATAAGGTATTGTTAAATTTTCACCTCTTCCTTCTTTTCTCTCTCAAACTTTTCAATAAAAGCTTTTATTACATCTATTTATTTGTTATTTAGAAAATTTATATTTCTTTTTCTTATTTGATTACGAAAATATTCAGTTAAGGTGAGAAAGATATTGTTAAATTTTAATAAATCTCTTCTCTTAAATCTCGCCACGCACAAATAGCAAGAAACGTATTAGGGATTGTCTTATCTTGGCTTTTTATACGAGAGACATTTATACAACGCCTTAGGGTGTGAATTTCATCTACACCGTGCACTTTGTCTCCTGTCGAAGCTATGAAACTTTCGACCTACTTCGACATGGAAACTATTTCATACCACCAAAACGATAGAAAGTTCCTGAAATATTTAAGGGACTTGAAAAATAAATCGTAGCAAGTATTATTGCATGGTGAAACTTTCGGCTGAGTTTGAAACTCCAATAACGTTTCGTCGAAGTTCGGTCGCCGTTTAACCAAAAAAAAAGAAAAGAAACTAACTTGTGATGGCGCGAAAAAAAATATTCTAGTAAAATTAAAAAAAAAGAAAAATCACATAAAAATTCGACCAGAAAATTGTCTGTACTTTTTTACACTTTGTAAAAATACAGGAGACTGGGGCTATTGTGAACGGGTAAAAAGTTAAAGTTGTGATTAGTGATGAAAAAACTAAGTACTGCGATAAAGCTAAAAGAAGACTCTATGCTCGCGAAAATATCAACTATCACGCCACATACATCGGTAACGCTATTGTTGTACTATTTTTCATCACTAATCAAGGCTGCAACTTTTTACCCGTGTCACAACCAATCTCAGTCTCCCTTAATTATATAATTATTTTTCTTATCGTGTCATTTTGATGTTAAACCTACACTGAAATGATATTCAAAAGAGAAAAAAAAGTAACAATTTTTTGAAAAACAATCTCACGATATACCAAAACGGCATTAAATATTATATAACGCTTACTAAAGACTACGTATTATAGAGATTTTGATAGGAAATTTTTTTTCGTAACAAAGACTGTTGTTGATGACACAGAAAAGCCGATATCGGAATAGGTAAAGAACTGTGAGCCGCCTTTATTCTACATAGAAAATATATTTATAGCGCACAGCGTCGGAGATAAGCTTTATATACATCACCGGGTCACTATATTTGTGTTATCAGTCTAGAGATATAATGAACATTATTTTAACAACTGAGAAATTATTATCGAAATAAACTTAATTTTACAGTTGCTAATCATATAGTTTTTTCTTTTTTTTTTTAAATTTGATAACTTGTACTTTGGATTGTTGCTTTTGTAATAAAACTGAATAAGTAACTGTCAAGAATAGGTTTAAGCATCAGGAAAACATAGCATTATTCAACTATCACACATATGTACACACATAGCATTAAGATAATAACATCTGATTATTCATTTATTATACGTATATTAAAAATAGGAAGATATTGAAGCGAAAATCGATAGAGGTAGGCAGAAGCAATTTCTTCATTTTCTCGGAGTTACTTAGTAACTCTCGAAGATTCTCTGCATCGAGAAGTCAATTTGAACTTTCTCCCAAGAAAGTTTGCGGTTTCATCTAGCCAGCACAAAATTCTTCTTTCCATGCAAGTAGACCTAAAAGTAACGAGTAGCTGAGATACTATTTGTAAGAAAGAGAGAGAGAGAGAGAGAGAGAGAGAGAGAGAGAGAGAAAGAAAGAAAGAAAGAAAGAGAGAAGAGAGAGAAAGAGAGAAAGATTAGAGAGACTAGAGAGACTAGAGAGAGTTTGATCATGTAAATCTGTATCAGCAACCTAAAAAATGAAGTAAAGAGAATTATTTCAGTGTTTGTTATCAGCTGTCCAATAAATAGCGCCCTCAGTCGGACTGAGAAGGATAGATGACATAATAGAAACAAGGTTAGACATATATGTCTTTTCGACGGTTCTGCTAAAACTATACTAATTCTACTCCTGTTCCTTACGAGCTTCAAAATTTTTTTGTTAAAACGCTCAAAATATTCGTCTATGTTTATAAAATAGAAATATCTATAAACTTTTGCTTGAAGTTATTTGCCAATTTTATAGGAAGTAAAAATGCAGTCCACTCAATAACGGTCCATTAATTTTTTTTCGTTTTTCTTGTATTTTTTTGGAGTTTTCTATTTTTTAGCATATTTTCTTTTATTCTAGAGAAGCGTTTTTCATTCCGATTA
>QVOB01004512.1:0-24789 GCA_014839585.1 Pseudomyrmex concolor | reverse complement strand
CGTGTATAATTAGAGCTCTCGAGGATTAGATTATCGCGGCAAGTGGCGCGATTAATATTTCGTTGATGAGAAAATGATGATCGGTTTCCGAGACGAGAATCCATAAATAAAGTCTCACTCATCTCTCCTGAAACCAAACTTGGCCTGGAGGTGAGCAGAATCCGAAGGCACGGGCGGGGAATAGCGCGCGCTTCGGGCTAAGAAGCGCCTTCTTAGCTTCATCACGTCGAGGACGTGACTTTGACCCAGATATCGATAAACTGTGCCAAGTAGCCCGCGGATGCAGTTCTCGCACGTATATATATACACACGCGCACACATTGTGTCTGGATCAAAATCGTGCCGAAATAACATGACAGAGATTGATCTCCGATCCTCCGCCGCCGTGTGTCACGATTTAACGAGCGCGCAACGGATTCTTTTCAATTTAACGGCCGACCCTGAAAATGTGAGAAATTCGCCATACGCGCGTTTGACAATGCGCCAGACAAACAAGATGCAACAGGTAACAGTCGGCAATAATTAGCAGTAATTTGCGATATCACAAAGATCATCATATGTTTTTTTTATACGTATATAAAACTCGAAAATTAGATAGTGTAATTCACAAAAATACTATAGTAGCTCTGCTTCAAAATGATCAGCAAAATATTTCGAAGTGATTATCGCACAAAATGTAGACCGCAACAGGTGCATGTTGCAGATGCACAAAGAATGCAGATAATGATACCCCTTGTATAGGATAACGTAGCGAGACGCCGAGGAAACTTCGTTCGTTATGTGTTTAACCTTCGGTAAACATATTTGCCTACTGCGGTTGATCGGGATTGAAAGAAATCGAGAGATCCTTGAATCGTAACTTTTAATTAGAAATGTCGCGACGTGCATCGTATTTCGTAGATAAATTGTAGATATTTGAGATAAAACATGTGAAAAAACGACGAAAAGATAATATTTAACACGTTTATAAAAAGAAACAAGAATATTTATGTAACTATATCAAATGGGGATAAAAACTGTTTTTGCTAATTTTAAAAGATACTTAAAAGTGCTAATTAAAATATGAACGTATTATCGTAAAGCGATTATTTTTGTCGAAAAAATTAATAAATAAAAGATTTATTTTCTCTTCGAAAAAATGTTTGCATGTAACCGCGGGACGTTGAAATAAAGCGATCATCGTTTCGTCCTTCGACGACACAATGACAATAAAGATGACGCGTCTTAACTAGGGATGAATCACTGACAATATCGCATCTTCTTCGGAATTGCGATAGCGGAGAATTTTACCTATTTAAGGCAATGTCGAATCACGGTCGAAGGAAAAATGAATCGCCGCGCGATTCGCGCGCATTTATTTATGAGACTTTTCCAAATCAAGTTTTTCTCATCTCTTTGAGACTATATATATATATATAAGCGAAAAAACACACCGTGGCCGGCGGCTTCCTCATGTTCTTGTTCCGAGAAGTCATTCAATTTTTCTTGAATGTTTGTAAGATGCTTTTCGTATCTATTTCTAATCTATCCCGACTGCGATGCTGCTATATCACTTCAAAAGTAACGTTAGCAAAAAGTCGAGAAAGAAAGACAAAACAAATGCTCGCGTACGTGCGCGATAATTAAAGCGTCGATGTACCTTTATTTTCTCGAAACGTGTTTCCGATAACTAATCGCGACCGAGCGCGGTCATCTCGTTCGCTAGATAGCAAAACAAGATCCACTTGCAAGATGAGAGAAGGACTAACGTAATGTAAAATTGTCACGCTCTTTCATGCTTGTATTTTAAACGCACGTAATTATTACATAAAATATTGTAATTTAATATAAGAAATTGCAAAATAAGAGAGCAACTTTTTTTTTTTTTTTTTTTTTTTTTTTATTGCAAACGGAGAGGAGATGGAAGAAGGTAAGTTGGGTTACATTATAAAATCACTTCCCGTGTGATTTCGTCTATATCAATGTAAAAAAGTAAAAAATCAGCATTGCAACAATTTCCGATCAAACTCATACGCACACAGAAATGCAGAAAAGATGATGTAATCGCAATATGTAAAACCGTAGTGAATGAGCGGATTAGCTATAGTTTAAGGCACTATCTTTCCTTTTCTTCTATGTTAATGACAACACGGTCATCACCGCGATCATTACTTCCAAGGAACTGGTTCTAAGATCCATTGTTGATCGAGATTCCTAGTACAGGCCGCTATTACAGGCGTGTCATCGTCGGTTGCCGCTTGAAGGCACATCTCAGAAGGCACATGTAAAAACACCTTTGTCTGGAAATAAAAAATGCGAATTTTATTCCCAGCTTTATAAAATCTCGCAAGAAAGATGTCGCAGTCGTTATGTCACGACCATACCTTTTCGTCATATCGCCACTTTTGCCTGTCGCGACCGCTGCACGCCATTATTCTCACTTTCGGCGTTCTCTGCTGCGTGTCTCGGTCCGACGCGTCCAAGCACACGCTCTCATCCGTCATTATCACTCCGCTTTTCGTCATGACGAACATCTGGCTGAGCATCGGACGCGGTATGCACGATTGCAGGCGCGCGTTTCCTGAAGGTTGTGTGTAAGAACCTTTCGCGCTCGGTCGCATAATACATTTCTTTGTCGCAGCATGCACTATCTAACGTTACAATCGACTGTAATCCATTTTCGAGAATGGGGAAAAACGTTGTTTTGAGAGAAACAAACACATTACCCTGCCGAAAAATCGATCGTCCGTGGGGAAGAAATGTTCGGGCCACACGTTTTCCAAGTACCACTCGAAACTCTTGCACTGCAGTCTCTCGCGCAAAGCCAATCTCGCGCGAATTTGCTGTTTATACCTTAATCTAGCAGCCTCTGATAAAATTCGAAATATATTATATCAATATATTTCGAAGTTTAATCCGGTGAATGAAACATCCGCAACGGTTACGTACGTAAATTTGTGCGCGTGTGTCAAAATTTTAGCAGCAGCTTTACTCACCGGGATTGAACTTGAAGTAGAACTCCGCCCACTGATCCATCCATACCAGAGCGACTCTGGCAATGTTGCCGTACAAAATCTCACCGACGCCGCCCGGGAACGTGTAAGGAGAGGACTTACGAAAGAGATGTCCGACGTGAGAGCACGGCGCAATTTCGATGCTGCCTCCGCACTGCCACGCACGGAACGACAGCTCGAGATTCTCGCCGCCCCAGATTCGCATCTGATCGTCGTAGCTTCCGAGTTTGAAGAAATACTCCCGGTTCATCGAGAACAGCCCGCCCGCCATGGCGGGCGTTCGAAATGGCTCGACGATGTTGTCGCGTCTCTCCTTCAACAGCCGGCCGTTCAAGGTCAGCCAACGAAAGTGCAAGTCCCAGTTGAATGCACCCCAATGAAGCTCAAACGATCTGTGAAATTGAAGTAAATTTTTAAGTTTTACGTTAAACAGTTTCTTGGGTGATAAACAATAATTTCTACCTTGTGTAACTGAAAGTGTCGTCGTTTATTATATCGATCACCGGCGAGATGATTCTTGTTGCGTTTTGACCAACTGCTTCGAGCAAAGGTTCCAACCATCCTGCAAAGAGCGCGCATGCGACATTAACACCGTATGCGAAAATTGTTTTCGCGGGTTTTATCGCGGGTGATTGTGTGATACAGTAGCTTACCAACCGTACATTCGCAGTGAGCGTCGAGAAAAGTGAGAACCTCGCCCTTAGCCTCGGTCGCTCCCACAATCCTGGCTTTTATTAATCCTACTCGTTCATTGGACCGCAAAACTCTCGTGGGAACGTTCAAATTTTTCACGTAATCGTCCAAGGGCTTCTTCAGAAATTCTAGCAGTAAAAGCGGATGGGCAATGACGAAGAAAATTGATTGTAACAAAGTAATGTCTATTTACCTCTTTCACTTTTGTCATCAACAAGAATAATCTCTTCTAACAATTCTCTCGGAGATCTGTTGATCGCACTGTGTACCGTCCGCAACAACGTACTCCAAGCTTCATTGTGGAATACTATGATGATCGAGGTTTTTGGCAAAGTACCCAAGTTCGCGTATCTCGAAATGCACCTGCAAAAGTTTAGAAACACACATAAAATTGTGTATCTTATTTTAACCCCTACAAATTTGAGTGCCCAGCGTTTTTACTTCTTTTTTCTAACATCCGGCAGAGTTCGATTTAATGGAATTCTATCGCTGGCCATTAGATTAAATCGGTTAATCTGATACAATTGTTGCATTTTATAAAAATCTTTTGGATGTATCACCACGGGTTCTCCATTTTTCCCCTCAAACGGCACTGGATCGAATAAATTTTGGTTAATAATATCTGAAAACAAAAAAGTACCACATGTACTCGTTTATTCTTCTTATGATTCTTCAAATATATTTCACACAGAGATTCATTTATAATTACATTACCCTTTGTGATATTCGGAGCTTTTAAGGAATCTACAGAGTCTCCGATGTAATGACCAACTACAACATGAATTCCTCGACGATCGATGTACTCTTGTTGATTTCCATGTGACCTTTAATCCACAGAAAACAGAATCTTAATAATTATTTACAAATCAAGCCGGATATAAAGATACTACAGTATAATATTTTAAATTCTATACAAATTACCGTAAAGAGATAAAGCTGTTCCGTGATCGATAAAAGTTCATCTCCCTGTTCCTAGACCAAATCAGAAATATGCCCACAATTACAACGATCAAAAAAACGATCATCGTCAGACGACGAGGTCGTCTTAATCTGAACCACATTCTGCCGCTCATTAATCCACATATCAAATGTATTCACTTGCTCGATGCGTGTCGACACAGAGTCCATCTACGCACTGTGATCGATGTTTTGAGAAGTTTCACTTCACATCTTACTTCAGCTGCCCAAACTTATCACACGAATTTGCCTTTTCTTATCGCAACCTTCCGTGATCAGTAGGTCAGGTCATTGCGACAAAAAAGCAATACTTCCAGAATGTTTGAAGTTCTGAAAAATAACAGTGTATTTACAATTTATAATGCAACATAGAGAAATACATCATTTTTTTATATAGACTATAAAAAAAAAAATAAAGTATACTCTACTGTACATAACAATTTTGTAATCTTGATTTTATGCAATACCACACTTGAGCCAAGTCTTGAGCAAGAGTGAAAGTTAAATGTACATACATACATAGATACATTATACTACTGAAGAAAACTACTGCGATATAAACAGCTTGTATCAGCTGTGATAACATCACGACATTAATTACACATTAACATATCTCCATTATTTACCTCGCAATTTCCAAAAAAATACTTCGTCACACGCGGAACGCCTGACGTTTCCGACCTCCCGACGCCGAAATGGCATCGCCATTAGCAGCTGACGCTCGGAAACGACAACCATTTAAAGCGTGTTGCAAGGCGGAGGTGAACATGCGGATGTCGTGGTACGCCATCGGGTCTTGGGAGGGCGACATCGTCGTCTTGCATGCAGTTCGCCACGTTGGAAGACTTGACGGGTCGTCGCATCTTGTGTCAGACGTGCCGATTTATGTGAAGTTTCTGTTTACAGCGGTCCGAATCACGTCAAGGTGAGAACACATTATCTAATCAAGACACCGACTTCGACTGTCTTGATGTATTAAAAAAATAAAAGAGAAAAAAAACGGTGATGTCACTTATAAATTAGTCTGTGCAACGTCGACTGTATTTTTAACACTAATCATACGTTATGTTAATGCAATTAATTAACTCCTGTTAATTGAACTTCTTATGTTTTGCTATCATATGTTGTTCAGAAACAAGCTTTCTTGGATTTTTTTTAACAAATGTACAACATGTGTTAAGCGTAATGTTTTTTTTTCTTCGTCATGTACAGATGAAAGTCAAGGAGCTACAGAAGACAGTGAATGTAGCATGGTCCCCGTCAGCTATGCATCACATTATGCTGGCTGCGGGGACAGCAGCGCAACAGCTAGATGCCAGTTTCAGCACCGCTGCCAGTTTGGAGTTGTATTCACTGAATCTCGAACAGCCAGGATATGATTTAAAACTCCAAGCAAGCGTTCCTAGTGATCATAGGTTAGTTCCATTGACATAGAAATTTAAGTTAATATCTCAACTAACTGTGTCATTTTTTTAATGATTCAGGTTTCACAAGATTATCTGGGGATCGTACGGAAATCTTCCAGCAGGCTTTATCATTGGAGGTTGTGACGATGGAGTTGTAAAGATTTATTCTGGTGCTAAAGTATTGATCAGGGACAGTAACTGTTTGATTAGCGATTCTCACAAACACTCTGGCCCCGTTAGAGCAATGGATTTTAATCCTTTTCGAGAAAACAATCAGCTGGCTACTGGTGCAACAGAGAGTGAGATTTTTATTTGGGATATTAATACAAGCACTCCAATCACTCTTTACAAGGGTCAAGGATCAGAAGATGTTCAGCACGTTACTTGGAATAAACAAGGTTTCTTTACTTTAGATTATAAATAATTTAAATGAATTAAATTGAATGAGGTTTAAAATTAATATTTATTCTTTTATTTTGCAGCAAAGGACATTCTTGCTTCTACATTTTCACATGGCTGTGTCATATGGAATGTAAAAGAAAAAAAGCCAATACATAAAGTGACAAATGCAAATTCAAGGGTATAACTTTTTTATCTTTACTAGAAACACACTGGTTGTGAAAACGTATGTAATTTAAAGATAAAATTACACAATCATGTTCTGATAATAGGTACGTTGGAAAGCTACGCAATGGCATCCAGAAATTGGGACGCAATTCTGCATAGCATCTGAAGATGATCAAACGCCCATTATCGAATTATGGGATCTCAGATATTTATCCTCACCTTTGAGAACGCTGCAAGGTCATCAGCGTGGGGTTCTCTCAATTGCGTGGAATCCAGAGGATCCTGATTTGCTTTTGAGCTGTGCCAAGGATAACAGAATTCTATGCTGGAATCCCAACTCCAATGTTGTGGTACGCGATATACTTTTAAATGTTTGAAAAAAATTAATCAAACTCCGAGTTTTAATGTTTTTCAATGACAGAATGGTGAGGTGATATGTGAGCTAGCACAGACAGCTCAATGGACGTTTGAGGTGTCTTGGTGTCCGAGGAATCCGGCGTTACTTGTTGGTAGCAGTTTTGACGGTCACGCTGCTGTCTATTCTTTGCTTGGTGGACAAGTGCAAGAAACGTACAACACAATTCTCGACTCATTTCCGGGAGTGGATCCTTTCGCACATCCTCTTCCACCCACAGCGCAAACAAAAGCACCGGTATTGACGAAAGCCCCGAAATGGCTGAAGAGACCTGTAGGCGCATCGTTTGGAGTAAGCGCTTGCGTTACAACAGATAATCATGACGGAAATTATGAGATATTTAATAAATATGATGCTATTTTTTACAGTTTGGTGGTAAATTAATAACGTTCGAGAATCAACCTGCTGATCCAGAAAGAAAATTAAATCCGTGCAGAAAAGTTACTGTATCACAAGTGGTCACACAACCCGGTATCATTCAACGTTCGAATAAACTGAAAGTGGCGCTGGAGACCGAGCAGTACAGCGAGTTCTGTAAAGATAAAATCGACAGATCTCCGGACGAGCATAACAAAAAGATTTGGAGTTGCGTGCGCGCTTACTTCGAAGAAAATGTGACGAAGAATATTTTGGAATTGCTGGGCTACGATATTGAGGCGATGAACAATAAGTTGAATCAGTTTGTGTCTCAAGATGATGTCAACACCATTACAGAAGGCGTCTCTAATCTTAACAATGTTAGATTTTAAACATTATGTGTGCATTTTAAATGTTAAAAAATATTTTTCCAGTTAAATACGTTTTTCTTTCGTTTACTTTAGATGTTGAACGGAGATATAGCCAGCAAAACTAGGTTTGACAATGTCGCACAAGAGCAAAGCACTAAACTAGCATCAAGTAAATTCGCAGATGGTAGTTTTGCCATAAACACTTCCGATAGTAAGTAACGCGTCCTGATAGCTTTGCGGACTGAACAAACAAAATTTATGAATAATTTTCATTTGTGTTGCTCTTTTTTTTTTTTTAGCCAACGATGGTCTTATTACTCAAGCGATTCTTGTGGGCAACATCGAAGCTGCTGTGTCTTTGTGTTTTTCTAGCAAAAGGTACGCTGACGCCATCATCCTTTCGATGGCTGCCGGTCCCGAGCTGTTAGCACGTACCCAGTATAAATATTTCTCTGAACATTCCGGTGCATTAAATTCTCTCATCAATTCATTAGTCAGCGAGAATTGGATAGAAGTTGTAAAGAACAGCGACATTAAGTGCTGGAAAGAAGTGTTAGTCGGTATATTTACACATTCCAATCAGGAACAGTCTACTTTGTGCGGTAAGAATCTGATAAAATATCAACAGAAACAATCTGTCGCGATAATTGATCGATTTCATATGCTTATATGATGTGAGTTTGATTTTTTTACAACAGATATGCTGGGTGACCGTTTAGTATCGTGCGAAAACTCGGCTCTTAGAAAGCAAGCGCAAATTTGTTACATTTGTTCCGGCAACTTGAACAAGTTGGTTGAAGTGTCTGATGCTGATATTCAAGAGATCGTAGAATTAATAGTGATAATGCAAAAAGCCTTGGCATTCCAAGGTGTCAGAGAACACCAGGTTGAGAATAATATCGCTACCGTATTGTCTCAATACGCCGAGATGCTGGCGGCAGAAGGCAATTTGGAAGCGGCCTTGAATTACCTCGGAAACAGTCAGGATCAAAGAGTTCTAATGTTGCGAGAACGGTTGTTGAAGGCTTTGAGCTACGTGCAGGATCAGAGGCACGTTGCGAAACCTGCGACTCAGAATTATTACTACGATCAGACGCGAAGATCGTCAAGTTCTCAGAACATGTACAATCCGATGCAGCAACCGTTGCAACATTCGTTGCAGCAACAAACATTGCAACAACCGTTACAGCAACCATTGCAGCAGCCGTTACAGCCGACATTACAGCAACCGTTGCAACATTCGTTACAGCAGCCGCTGCAACAACCGTTGCAGACGACACCTATGCAAAGTTGGAATGCGAAACCACCTTACGGAACTCCTACGAATCAATTTAACGCTCAGCAGCCTCAGCAGCCGTATGGAATACCTCCTCCTCCTCTTCAGTCATCTCTTCAGCAAACGCAGTCTACGATGTACGATCAATATTCCTCACCACATCTGTACAATCAGGGCGCGGCGACACAGCCTCCTCCTCCACCTCCGCCGACATCTACTGCGAATTTGAGCGGTTCGAGACCGTCCAGTGTTGGACCACAGTCAAGATCCAAATATTTGATAGATCCATCTGTGAAGTCCACACCGTCGTACAGCCAGAGTGGTTTCCCACTACCGAATCCGTACAATTCTCAGCAGATTGCGCCCGTTCCTGGCTATCCCGTCGCGTCGAATCTTCCGCAAAATCCTCCGTATCAACCCCAAGTTCCTATGATGAACAATCCTTATTCCGCGCAGCCGACAGGCTTTACGAATAATCCTAAAGAAACTTCCGAACCATTCAAACCGCCTCCGTCAAACATCATGCCCTTGCCCATGCAAAACGCGCCTCAGAGTCAAATGTACGATCCTGTCAGAACTCAACCTACTTCGCAAATGCAACAATTTGGGAACGAAAACGCGTATCATTTGCCACCTCAGCCACCTGGATGGAACGATCCGCCGATTGCGAAGAGTTCCAAAATGCAGGTAAAAATCAGAATTCAAGTTCGTTCAAGATCAACAGCTCTTTTTATAGTTAACTTAGTCACGAGATTTATTAAAATCACATAGCCAGTACTGGCACTATACAACAAAAACGAAATGTCTGCGGAACATGCCGGTACCAGGAAGTGGAAGGCAAAGCATTCGAAAGGTGTAGACGTAAAGGTAGCCAGCTTTATGCTTTGAGATTGCTGTATATACAATTTTTCGTCATAGTCTCGTGCCAACACCGAAGTGTGTTGAAGAAAGAGTTCAAACTGCTTTTTGCATTTTAAAATTGATGTCACGCAGATTATCAGTCCGTTATTTTATTTTACAATAAATTTTTCTACACATTTTATCATCAATCTCTATCACTTCAAGTATCATGAAGTGATTTTGTGAGCTTCATTGAGAGCTTTTGTCTGTCTACATGATATCGTACAATGACGTTGTCAATCATTACTGCGAAGTGACTGAAAAATCTGAGAACAATTTGCAATATATTTGTTGAGAATGAATCATTAATTTTTTTACAGCAAAAATCAGAGACTCAGCCACAAGTTCCGATCATGCATCCATTAATGCCTGGTCAGGCAGAACCGAATGTGAGTTTTACACATTTTTCTCTGTGTATTTCTAATTATATGTGTACAAACTACTTATTTGTGACAACATTTTAGCCGTTGCCCCAAGATAATTTCTATCAAGAGCCTCATGCACTTTACAATCCACAATATGGACAGCCCATGCAACCAGGCAATGCACCGCTTCTCAACAAACCACTTGAACAACCACTACAACCGCTACATCAATCGCCACAACCCGAGGTGCCTGCGAGAATGGTCGAACCTGAGAAACCTAAAGCGCCTATTCCCGAGCAGCATGTGCATTTAAAGACGATACTGGACGAATTGAGAGATCAGTGCTATGAACACGCAAAAAATCCCGTAAGCGCTTAATTTTCAATATATAATGTGCTTGTTTCTTAATATACGTTACAACAATATTTGCAATATCAGCGCATTATTTCGTTATTTAATGTAAAGCGTTTGTGTTCGTATTATTTTCGTAGCAAATCAAAAAGAAGATAGAAGATGTATCGAAGAAGTTGGAGGTGCTATATGATTGCCTTAGAGAAAATAAGGTATGCGAATTGATTTTTTTTTTTTTTTAGTAAGACCGTCGTCTTTATTCGATCTCTTCAAGTTAAATACTTTGCTTCTGACTTCAAAATCCTCGACTGCTGAAACTTCACAAAACTCTCGCTTCTTATCTTGCCACTTATACATGCATTCAGAGAAAGTATATACGCAAAATATGTTTTCTAGCTGTCTCAAAATACTCTGCAAGGATTACATCAGATATCACAGATGATACAAAATGGCAATTACACCGGAGGATTAGATTTACACACGCAGTTAGTGTCAGGGCCAGATTTTAGTCAAATAGCTTCCTTTATGCCTGGAATTAAAGTATTACTTCTAAGTGCACTTCAATTGAACGTCTATATCAGATAGAATGTCCAGATATAAAGAATCATACATATTAAATTGTTCATATGTATTCGTTACAGAATTTTATAACACTAAACTCCGTATATACAATAAAAGAATATTATTTGTTATTACATTAACTTTACAAAATAATATCCACAAGTTAATATAAGGCAATAATAATGTAATATGTAATTATAAATATAATATATACATATATATATATATATATACATAAAATAAAAGATACATTTTCTATAAACATAAATTTGGATAATAAATGTACAAAAACATTTCACATATTTTACATTTTTTGTTTTATTTTGTACAAATTTTAACAAATAGTGAAAACTATGATTGTTAAATAATTTTACAACTCATTGGATAATTAAACTATGTAAAATAGCGGTTTTTTCGTTGATAATAAATTTCTGTAACAACTCGTCCAATGGGTCAATACCGTCCCGCGCGGCTTGACGACGCATAGCTTGTTTCACTTCCTCACGTACACCTTTGTCGGCACCGCGAGTAGTAATACGCCGATCTAAAGACAAGATGTTTAAACTTATCTGACTTGTATATTTGTTAGAAATATAATTATTTGTAACAAAATTATAAAAGTTATATTATTTTAATATAATTTATATTTATAATAATGTCCAAAAAGAACGTGGCCATATTATTTCTCTTATTGTTAATCAAATTTATGTACACACTTTGTATAATCCCCGAACTGGGACTTATGTCCAATGATACTCCTCCACCGTGATCGGTCCACAGATATGTCAGTTCTTCCAGAATATCCACACATATTATATACATCTGGAATAATGAATAAGAAAAACTTCCGCGACTGAGAATTCGTTCAGTAATTGTGGTTAAAGTGCTGGCTTCTTGCGGCCAGTCTATTTGTATCAGAACCAACGCGTGTCCAATAGCCAAATCCCCGACATTTCCAGGTAAGGAAAAATTTTCCTACAATATTTTTTTGTAATATATAAAAACATATATACTAAGAATGTTGTCTTTACAGATGAAAAGAAAGTATCGAAGTACCTTTATAGCCGAGAGTAGCAATTTGCAACAATATTGCAAAATAGGAAACCGGGCGATAGTCAGATAATGCAAGTGCCTCACGCTTGGGACTGTTAAATTGTAAGATACTTTTCCCGATACAGTAGGCAATGAGCTTGCTACCAGAGAAACATGTTCGAGCATTCCCTTGTAATCTTTTAAAAAGAAGCATGTACTGGCCAAACGAAGATTAATGGTCAAACTGTTGCCTTCTTGCGACAATCTGCCCAACACTTCGTGATGTAAACCTTTGTACATCGACAAATCAGTTAAGAACGGGTTTAGCCAGCTGTCTAGCCGCAGTTGTTGATTAAGTTTGCTTATTTCTCTCTGAAGATAATCAGTACTGTGCAACAAATCCCATAGCTTGACCGTCAGCGCCAGGCCGTTGCCGTTGTAGTCACAATCGCTGGTTATTATTATTCCAGCATTATCTTCTCGTTTGCGCTTCTTTAATTTAGGTTCTGGCTTATGAAATTAAAGATATATAAACAACAGATTACAACCATTCAATATCACAAATCTCCGTTTCTTACCTGCGGGAAGATGCGCTGCTTCTCCGAAAGCTTCCACCAGACAGTACAACGTTTCGTCACTGTTCAAAAACGTGGCGTGTTCGTTCAATATTCTCAGTAATACCACAACTGTGCACATCAACAGCTGTCTGCCTATAAGAGACTCCTCGCACAGACTTGTGTTGTGTGCAAGCGCGTACTGTTGCAATCTGTCGCTGTACGCTTCGCGATTCCAAGGCGTGGCAAACAAATTGCTAAGTTCCCATCCCAATTTTTTGCCTATCAAATCCACAATTTGGAACAGTCTGTCCCATGGATTCGGAATTTGCGCGTCTTGCGGCTGTTGTATGTAAGCCAAATAAAATTCCACTGCTTTGCAGAGCAGTCGCAAACAGAGGCGAGGATTCAATTCTACCGAGGTCGCACCTAACAGTGGCAATGCGTCACAAGCCAATAACTTTCTGAAACCATTCACAGCCTTGCCCGGGTGACTGTGCTTTTCCGCGGTCAAGAGAGTTTCCACCAAACGTGGCTGCGCTCAACAACATAACTAATAAATATCCTGTAGAGAATAAGTTACCTATTTGTGTTTATATTTTAACTACATACTCCGTGGGTCGCTACAGTTTGAGGAAATTTACGTAGCAGTAAGAGCAACAGTTTGCAATGCTCCATAGTGTCCTCGCTGTGATCAGCTGTCATCACAAGCAGCCTGTGTTGCAACTCTTGAGGAATGTGTTGGAACATTTGGCATAGAAATTCTGATTCACCATCACACTGTTCCAGACGTAGACATGTCGTTACCATTTCTATCTCTTTCCATATCTCATGATCTTCAGGAAAATTTTGAAATCTATTTATAAAGAAAAGAAAAACAATTAAAAGAGGAAATTGTGCTTATGAAGAGTTAAACGATAATCAATACTCACATTTCACTGAAACATTTTGCTGCTTCTTTGACATTTTTCGACAACTTTTCGATACGATAAGCCTCGAACTAGAAGAAACAAAATCTTGCATTACCGTCAAGAATTACATTTTAAACTTTTTGAGTTTTTAAAACTCTATTTACTTCGGAAAAGTAAATAAATTCTATTTAAGTTAGAAAATAAAGAGAAGAAAGTCAAATTACAACTTACGCATCAATTGCTAATTTACCTGAATCTTTGCGCTGTGAGGAAACAGAGATCTTGCCGTAATTAGCCACGATTTGGCAGCGTAAATGTCAACCGGCAAAGCTTCCTTAGCTCTCATTATTAAATAATCTTCCTTGGATAATTGATTATCCGGTCCGGACGGTTTCTCCAACATGGTGTACCAATTTTGTCTTTAAAAAAATCTTATTTATATAAATTTGCACAATTCTCAAGGCAAGTATACTGTGATATTCTTGTAAACATTAACCTAGCACTGACATCTAACAATTTTCAACGGTAATGGTAAAGCAGTACACCTCTTATCGTGGTGCGTCACGCACAACATGCGCGCTCTCTGAACCCACGTGATTTGAATTTATCCGGAAGGTGACGCCATTTCAAAGTTGCGAGAGGAACTAAAATATCGATCTGCTGGACAGCGAGACGCGTAAGAAGAAAAATAGTTTGAGTTTCGTATAAAAATTAGAAAAATATTGTTGTAGAATAAAGGTAAACAAATCACAGAGGTAATTGCAAAATAATAAGAATAAATTATAAGTTGCGAATAAATAAAACTAACTACGCTCTGATATCATCATATAGAAACGTTCTAAAATCAAACATATGTTAAACTCTCGTTAAACTCACAAAAGTATTTCATTGTCAATTAATTGTTACGGCAGTAAAAAGATTATAGTAAACGAATGAACCGTTCTGCGTAATTTACACGAGTGCAGTATCAAATTGTATTATATATTTATCTATTAGCGCGTTTCCGACTGATAGCGAAATTAGAAGCAATTAGTCTCAACTCGGTAAAGCAATATGTCAGTTTGCAAAATTAGATTCTAATTTGCTTCAGAAACAATTATACCATAAGTTTGCTCGAATCAAACGCGCTACAACGTTAGATAAAAGAATTATAAAAATAAACACGCGTGTCACATATGAGACACGAACGCATTTAAATTCGTAAAAAGTTTTTACAAAGATCGCACTTATTTACGCGGTTGATTATCTGTCCGAAAAGTGGCGCGGTTTAAGATTGAGAAAATGATAGACTTATCATCTTTCTTCTTGTCTCTCGTTCGATTCGATTATTCTTACTTTTGCGCTATAAAAATATGATTATGTGATAATGAGAAAGCGTAACTTTTAACTCTTGTCAGCGATTAAATCATTGCAGCGGGATCAAAGGAGAGACAGTGTAATTTTCAAAAACATTTATTACATAAAAACTGAAAATACATACATCGATTCTACTGATTGCTTTTCTTTGACAGACTGTATATTTTTTTACGGTCTTTATTCTTGTGAAAACGTTTTCCATTTGATACAGCGATAAAAAAAAAAAAAAACCAGAAAAAATTAATAACTTCGAATCATTGAGAGGTTTCGAAAATTAATTTACTTTATTTTACTGATCATCATCAATCGCCGCGTAATTCGCGTCAATCGATCTGGTCGACGCGGCGGCCCGATGATTTTTCTTGAGATTTGCCGCTCGGGCGCGTCTCACAACGGTATATAGCCGGCAACAAAGACGTAATTTTGCAAATCTCCTGAGCGATATGGATACTACACGTCCGCGCGGCGAGCTCGAGTATATAGTTCCATTTATAAAGATATAACAGGCGGCTAAATCCGGCTTAGTTTCCTCAACGCAGATTCCAAAGGAGCTTTCCGCGGTAAAAGCTCCCTTAAGTAGTAATGGCGTTTTGGCTTTGTATCCGACGGCATTTCCGGATTCGACGCTTAAAGCATCGGAAATAAAATTCCATCAGGGTTTCGCGCGGGGTTTCTCGATTTATTTATTGTATACGCGAAAAAATGAGGCCATACGCGGAAAGTGCTTCGTAGAATGCGCGCAGAGAAATTGAAGGGCTCGTAATTTGTCATTACGACGGCCGTCCGATTCCTTTTTTTTTTTTTTTTTTTATCTTGTTGAGTTGTTTTTTCCAAATGCAATTTATTTTTGTTAAGCAAGAAAAATATTAAAACTTTCTTTTAAAACGCAATTGGGATTAGTTCAAGTACGATCAAGTTCCTCCGATTATTCTTCGCGCGTCGCGCGATTTGCACAGAAGCAACGATACGTTCTCTGCCTCGTGCGCAAGCAAATTTCGCATCTGCAAGATGGTTAAAGAGGATGTCTGATGGTTGTGGTAGTTATCCTCTCTGTCTCGGAGCCCACCCCTCTGCGGCTTCTCACAATGGCAACAAAATTACCGAGGAAATTCAATTCCTAGTTGGATGTTCGTTGCGTATAGCAGCTCGCGCGTGTATACAGAGTGTTCCATTTTGCCTAAAGAACAACTTTTGCCTAGATAATTTTTCTTTACAATCAAAATATTAAAAATTCTAAGAGGAAGTAAATTAAAATTGAGACACTTGTGCAATCGATCGCTCGTATGAGAAACAGCGTCTGAACAAAAAAACCTGGAAAGATAATATCTCAAGTCGGAGTAACGGCGACCATGTTTACAGATTAGATAATTTTTCATCATCGATTCCATTAGAAAATTATTGTTTTTTTATCCGCGTG
The DNA here is from genome assembly GCA_014839585.1 of Pseudomyrmex concolor. Lineage (NCBI taxonomy): Eukaryota > Metazoa > Arthropoda > Insecta > Hymenoptera > Formicidae > Pseudomyrmex > Pseudomyrmex concolor. The sequence continues at coordinate 8,307 of QVOB01004512.1, read as the reverse complement.
ATATAAAAGAGCGCACATTCGAAAGTCGCTTCACAATTTTCACGAAAAATTTTCGCTGTAACACCGCGTTCAAAGCGGGAATAAAAGCGGACAAAAAAATTCCGAAGAGAAGTAAACTCGGAGAGCGTTTGCGGAGCGTTCAATCTTCAAATTGATGTTAAACGGGCAATCGTTATATTGCTGTAAAATCACTTAATTAGTTAATTGTTTATTATATAATCGAATAATCTCTTCGGGAATCTGTGCGAGAGGAAGACGGCGGCGGCGGCAGTCGACTGGAAATATCTTTGTGTGTGTGTGTCCGCGCGCATATGGCTATACGTAGCGCGGCGGCAGGCACTATAGGGATAGCTTAGGTTGGTTAGTTAGCGTGCAAGTACACGTATCAAAGGCACTCAGAATCCGAGCTTAACAAAGGCAGCTGCGAGTTTACTAACCGTGTCACGTAGTACGTGTATGTATACCTTACCTGTCTTGCGTTCCCGCGCGCGCCCACCCCGCTCGCCTGTCCCGTTCGCTCGCTCACTTCGCAAAATCTCCTGGCGAACCGTATAACTTTGGTCTTAATGCGTCAACGGGGAGCGGGATAAGTTTCGACCGGTTTCAATTAAAACTAATTATTCCCAGCGTAATCGGAGCTCCCGCGGGCGATCGCGGTTAATTGTATATACGCAAGGGCGTGTTTACGGATGGAAGAGATCTCTCAGCGTCGACGCTAAATAGAAAACGAGAGGGTTTTAACACGAGATAATTCGTTCGGAACAACTTTACCGCGACCGCGGTGGTTACAAATGTCGGGTGAGTTATAATGTCGCAGCGAACTCTCGGCAGTGTGTATTGAATGTCGATGTTTGATATCGCACTGATAACACATTGACAAATATTTAGCAGTAAAATAAATAAATTAACGAAACGGACATACGGATTAAATCCGCGAGAGCGCTAAAAAATTATTTATGCAAATATTTGTACGTACATTTTCAATTGATTAATAATACGCACATCAGCAGCTCGTATTGCAGGCAGCAAGTCATTTTTCGCAATGACTAATTAATTAATTGATTTCCTTTGTTACAAATTTATTTCAAATTTATTTTATTTTTTTAAATTTACATTTCGATATTTCAATATTTCGCACATTTCCAGCGCTTTGTCGTGTATATTATTTATTAATTCTCGTTAATACGTTCATATTAACGATAGAGCAATCCGTACATTTTTCACACCTATGTTTTATTTGGAGCAACAACGGAACAATAACGTCATTATTGGAAACAAATCTGTGTTATCCGAAACTTCTCGATTCGCATTGTTCGAAATGAAATTCGTAATCGGAAAAAGTTTTCGGTTCCGAATATAAAAGGGATGAAAACGCAAGGTCGTGAAGCGAACGCACGTGTATATAGCGTTACCGTGTAGCAACCGCGTAGGGACGCGGCCGAACTCGATATTGATCGACGACGTGACGCGGGTCAAGTACATACACACGCGAGAATTACGGTAGCGGGCGCGATAAACATCGCAAATTCGGTACGCGCGACGCGCTTCTCCACGGTGGTGTGGTGCGGAGAGAGTACAGGGCTATCATCACACACACGTTTCAAGCCAAATGTGCAACTATATCTACTTAGGTCCTACTTAGGCCCCATTTGACGCAGGGGATTTAGATTGCATTTGAATGGGATTTTTTAGCCGGCGGATTTTCGTCTCGGATTGAGCCATTGTGTCTTTTAAAAGCGAACCACCTAACGGTCCTTGACACGCTATCGTTTGTGCGTTTCGAGCGCACTCGACAGTCTCGTCTCCCTTTGCGTCGTTTTTGACAATGATGACGACTCTGGACCTGTTTTTTTTTTTTTTGTTTTTGTTTTTAACGAACCACGTAATATCTTTTTCGCAAAAGTTAATGGGAGTCAAAGTAAAAGAAACAGTTCAAAAGAGAGTAGAAGATAAATGTCATTTTATTGTTATAAAATTTATTGAAACATCTGTTGGATGTCACGCACGCGCACTGACGTTTGACCGAAATAACTTTGAGTCTGTAAGCGTTTGCTGTTTATCAGAAGAATTAACTTCTGTTCCGCTATTGTATAGATACACGTGGACACGTGTAAGGATTAATCGTCGCAGTTCCGCGCATTTTATTAGCTAATATTGGCAGATGCAACCCTGCTTAATCCGAGCTACAAATCGTCAATCTGGCCCTCGGATACATCTAATGAAAATCTAATAAGCACATCGACGCCCCAAAAATTAGCTCTCAAACGAATAAATGCGAACTGTATGCGGTTGGGAATGAAAAGAATTGACTGCAAACGACCGTGCGTTTTTCTCTTATTGGGGTCATTAAACAAACGCTCCGTCAAATTTGTCACAATTTGAGACAGTTATACGTTGAAAACCACGCGAACGATGTAGCAAAATAAAACGCCGACAAATTTTTGCGCGCAAGGAATGCGCGCGGATGTAATAATCCTTTTGACAATACTTGTGCAAGCGACAACAGCAGATGTATTGGCACTCCGCACCCGCAAAAATATTGTCCCTCATACGCCACCCCATACATCGAATTATTTTGGTTCTGCGATAATTCACCCCTAATACATCCCGTGTCCCTTTCTGCGTAAAGCAGCAGGAAGAGGAAAATGTGATTCGATCTTTTTGATGGAAATGCGAAAACATCGCGTGTGAAGGCACTCTTCCTGAAAATTCGCCACGAGAGATTAGCAGAATTTATCCGACGGGAGTGATATATGAGCGCGCGCGCGCGCGCGTTGCACGCATCAAAGCGTGCTATAAATGTTTTATTAAACAATATAAATCTATATCTCTGTAATATTCGCGTAAAACTCTCGTAATATTTGACTTTGACAAGTAAACAGAGTCTTTGAAATATTGTAATGCCGTTTCTATATCCGCGAGTTTTCATCATCGAATCATCTTCCGTGCGTTTACTTAAATAAATAACATAAAAAAAAACATAAATAAAAACTATTTAAAAAATTTCAGTAACGCATCTCTCAATCTTCTCAATTGAATGTCGTTTAATCGCGTCTAGCATTTTCCGATAAAAATAGCCTTGACGCAATTATTCAATTATCGGAGAAGATTCGAAAAATTTGCCGAACAGCTTAACACGTCATCGTGCGCGGTGACGGGACAACGTACGATCGTTGTGGCGCGAGAAATCCTTTGCCCGTGCCGAATCCGGCTGGGGGTGTCAGAGGTCTATTCCGGTGTAATTTTTGAAAAGCCGGCGCGCGCGGCGGCGGCGGGCGTATAGGTACATACATATATCGACGCGCGCGATAATCCGTCGCGGCCGACTATTGTCGACGTGAAATTGAATTTCGTCAATTAGATTTTCGACGTTTACGGTTGGTTAATTCGCGCGCCCGTTACTCCACAATGAACTAGCGTCGTAGCACCCGACAGCTGTACGTAGCGATACGTACTTTTCGTGCCTAATCGATACCCCCGGGGTTCTTCACCCAATTCTCGCATTATTATTATAAATGTGGCCTCGGGCCTAATTTTACCAGATCACGAGCCCGTGTCTAATCGATTCTCTGTTCACGTGAATTTGAGATCATCTAACAAGATCAATCAATGAATGGCGGATAATTCGCAGCGATTTCACTCGAACTGACACACACGTGATAATCGAAATGCGAGAAAATTTAAGGGTCGATTTAAATATTTGCGTTTGTACTGTGACACGCGATTGTGTCAAAGTAATCTCGACAGCGCGTAGAAAAACGTCGAGGACCGAATTCTTCTCGCGGCATTTCGCTTTCTCGTAATTGAAATGCCTCGAAGATCGTCGCTCTCCGAGGACGATGGCGAGATTTGAATATTCCTCCGCGGCTAATTCCTTTCCGTTCGACAAAAGATGTCATTCTCATCTCCCTTTCTGCTCGCGCGATCCTCTTCCTCGCTCTTTCCCTCGCGTTCCCGGGAGAGTCGAAGTTTGCGTCGAGCGTCTTGGTTAATCACTATAATTGATATTCCGCTGATATCACCGTGGCGAGTAACGGAGTAACACGGTAACGAAGTAATCCGATTAAAGGGGGCCTCTTATTGGCTCGCGCTCGCTCATTCTCCTGGATTGAGTTATATTATTACCGTCGTTCTGGTGAGACGGAGACAGAGAAAACAGGCGAGACAGTCCTCCTCTCGCGACTAGGCAATTTTCGAATCGACGCGCGAACACTGATACTTACCTACGTACACGATCGACAGCGAACTCGCGGCGACAGCAATTAACGACAAAGCGAATCGAGATACATTCGAAAAACTAGTAGAGATTTTTCCAATTTGTTTTGTTTTGTTTTTTTTTTGTTGATTGACGCAGAATCGTTCAAAATAACAAAATATTGGAAAACTATTGATTTTTTTCGCGGAGATATTCGACTTAAAGTCGTCTCAGAGAGACGACCTAATCTGTCTGACTGGTAGATCATTTTTGAGATCTGTCAAAGGGTTAAAAAAAACATTGCAGACTCATTATTTTTAGGAAAAACATCGTAGTATGTTGTTAACGTTGTTTCTAACGTTCAATTATTGATTACTTTGACTTTAAATCCTAAGTGATCGATTACGTAATCCGTCAACCACCATTATCTTTAATTGTAATGTTGAATATGAATCTTTTATGATTATCGCGCGGAAGAGAGAATAGAGAGCGATCGCGTTTATCAAAAATCAAAAAACGATGATTATCCACGGGAGCACGCGGACTCGCGCATTTCCAAGATCCGAGACAAAGGTGTCGTGACACGAGCTCTTTCCGGCAGCAGCGTTTCGTTTAACAGGAACAATGACGTATCGGCGACTTCCGGCACCGACCGGCCGCCGGAATCTTCCGCGCGCACCATATACGCAGGATCCCATTCCAAGCGGATCCTACAGCGAACCGCAACACGCAAGGGCGGTTACGGAACACAGCTCGCTGATTTCCGACGTTAATGACATATTTGCGACAATAATATTCTGTGTAAACGAGTATATTATATAATGGCGCAATATGCATACCGCCGCGGGAAACCGAGAGAGCCGCCGCGTATTATACTCCAGACTCGGACTATATAATAGGAAGGAAAAGGATATTTTTAGAAAAAAATAGGTAAATACACATGTGTGCGTGTGCGCGCGTGTGTGTGTAGTATTATTTACACACAAATTATCGCAATTGCGACAATAAAAATAAGTTTGTCATTTCGGGAGAACACACACATATATAGGAAAATAAACTTTTTAATATTATGCTAATTTCTCACTCCGTGGTTTTGCGTACGAAACACATTACGAAAATTCATGTTTAAAATTTAACAAATAAAAAAATACATTTGGCGAAATCTCTGATATTGCGAAAAGTTTGCAATTAATTTTTCTAAAGTTAAAGCGATTTAAATGTTGGAGAAAAAATACACACAAACGTCGTTGATATATTCCCGCGTCGATGAAGAAAATTCTCATTACGATATCCGTCCGATCCTGAGTGAGTGCGTTTATGAAACGCGTATACACGCGTGTGCAGATCGTTACGTTCCTGTCGTGTATATACGTATCGTGCAGCACTCGTGCGTGCACACGCACGGACTGACGCGTGCGTTTTCCTTGCCGTATGTGTTGCGATGTGGGTGGATGGCACTCACGGCCGCAGGAAACAGCGCATCACGGTAATAACCGTCATCAAACGAAAACCACTTAGAACCAGACCGAGTTCCACGTGAAAAATTCGTTGTTTTACATCCGAACGCGGAGGCACGCTACGTCGAAAAATTGTCGACGACCGCGAGGAGCGACGCGGGAAAATCGCGCTTCTTGCCAAGTTTATGCCTCTGTTTTTTTTTATTTTCTTTTTCCCCAACGATCTTTCCTGATATCCGAATTAGTCCGTACGTGCGTGTGATTTCTGAAATATTCCGTTTCATCCGCTTTCGTCCCGCGAGCTCTCATCTGTCCCGCGGAAAAATATTCTTTACGTATATATTTTTGATTGCGTACAAAACTTCTTCACGCGACCATTGCTCGTCGAGACGTTTTCAGAACTCCCCAAGTTTGTCTTTCGCATAAATATGCGTTCTAGAAATATGCAATGTCAAAGTTTACACCGATTCAACACGTATGGGCTTCGCCAAAACGCCCTAAGCGAGGGCGTTTAACTATCCACCACGCTTCGCAACGGCAATCTGGTGACGTCGCGCGCTGTTTCCCGCCTATCCATGCCTCGACTCGCACTGTCGGAAAAAATTATGCAATTTTTATTTTATTTTACAAGTAATGAACAATAAAAAAAATATTGCGCGTTTTTCCAAACACAGCTATAGTTCGACAGCTAGAGTTTAACCTTTTCGTTGCGAGCGCGACTATCAGCCGCTCGTCACGAAACTGTTCAATATTATAATTACGTAATTATTATAATTACTGTATATAATGTACTGTGTATATAATGTTTACGAATTTAATACTACGTTTATGAATATTTATTAATAATGTTATGTTTACAAATATTTATTTCAATATTTAATTAAACTCGAAATAAGTAAACTCGATCGTCGTAGCGGAAAGGTTACAATGTCACCATCGCTTAATTCGGATTTGCGGGTCAATACAGAGCCTCGCAGGTATCCGATCTTCCGTGAGATTCGGATTCTGAATTATTTATGATTTTTAAAGTATTTCGTTTCATTACCTCCGGCTTCTCGAGCTAGTCACCGCGAAAACACGCTCCTTACGTAAATTTTTATATTATAGTTTTTACAGTTACATTATACTCATTAATCGCATTATTAAATCGCTGCGTGATTTGCGCGAGCATAGATAAAGTTTTTTCTCTCAACCACGTTTTTTTTTTTTTTTTTAACCATATTCCCGTCGGTCACAAAAATGTGTGTTCGCGTACTGTAATCGAAAGACAATTTTTATGTCTGACGATGGTGGTGATATGAAAGTGGCAATATAAGCTCCCGGTAATCGTCAGATCCGAAAATCGTCGTGAAAAAGTGAACGCAAAAACTGATGATTTAATGACACACTTTGATTTGACGTTTATTGCCTTTTTGCAACAGGAGATACCTGTAATTCGCGCGCGTGAGAACGTGTGTGTGTGCGCGCGCGTTGTTGATTTTTCAGACTCGCTCGTTCACGGACACAGGAAACGGCGCATCATGGTAATAAACCATCATCACACGGCGACCAGTTAGAGACGAGATGGAAGATTTGCGGAAAATTCACCATACAGCCACGACGAAATAATCTAACAGAGATATCCAATTGAAAATAAGACGCTTTCAACTGGAGGCCGGTCACGCTAACGGTTCTTGCACAATCCTTTTTTTTTTTAACGATTCCAACGTACGCGCTGTTGCATTCAAGCGTGTAATTATCGCAATTCCTCGTAAATTTTATCATCATCACATGCACACACACACACACACGGGCGAACTTTGAATTAAATTCTCCTTTTTCTTTCCGCGACGTAAATAGAAGTATGACTAAAACAAAAAAAAACAAAAAAAATAAATAAATATTGTATGTACAAGAGAGTACCTTTTTATATACTTTATCATTTGAAAAAAATCCGATCCGGAAATCTGAAAGCCTGAGCAGACCTGATGAAGGTAAACCATCGTGATCTGGTTGATGATGTCATCAGCTCGTGTCATTACGCGAACTTCAAGAGAGTTTGATACAATTGAGAAGCATCAAGTTCGCTAACAAGCAGTCGTGATGTTGGTGATTGTGCAGCATTAAACTGTCCGCAATATATCCGCTGTTTCAGCGCGGACCGCGAACAAAATAGGAGACAAAAAAATAAGAAACTAGATGTCGACCGGGTGGAGGGAAGGAAGGAGAGAAGAGAGAGAGAGAGAGAGAGAGAACGGGGGACGGGAACAGACATCAGAGAAATTACAGCCGCATGCTGTATTCAGGAAACGACGCATTCTATTGTGCTTTTGTCATAGTTAAACTGTCAGGCCGATTCTGCGTCAAACCAATTTATGCTCACGTGTCCCGATTTAGCCGCGCGATCCTCTGCCGCGACGCACGTTCTGCTGTCCTGCATAATTCCACAGAATTTTCTGCATCCGCATACGAGAAAATACGCCCCTCCCCGTAAAAAGAGAAAAAAAAAAAAGAGACGGCAAACAACGGCGCTTGACACTGCGGTGCAATTTGCGTGGGCGCCAAATGCTCGTTCGCGCTTCTTCGTCCGACAAGATTTTTCGCGCGGAATTGCGGGTGTTGGCCTATGGTTAGCGGCCGTTAGTGACGATACGCAATAGACACATCGTGTATCCC
>QVOB01004511.1:0-20052 GCA_014839585.1 Pseudomyrmex concolor | reverse complement strand
AATGTACCTAATATTACATAATATTGTGTACATTTTTTTGTTTTTTACAATCTATTTTGGATGTTACTTTGTGCCCCGGTCTCCCCTACATCGAGAAGATGATACTGAGAAACAAAATCGCACAAATGGGTCAATAGTTTGAGAAACAAATTCGAAATCTTCGGGGAACTTCCGAAAGAGAGGTCAAGTTCGTGAGTTTAGGGTATAAGGTCCTCACACAAATCGTGCTGATGGCCAACAGTTTATCTCGTCCTAATCCTGTTTGCGGGATGAATCGTCGACCTGTTTGATTATTTAAGGATTTTCTTAGGTCCGCACGAAACACATGACATGCGAGAACTATATATGTATATCCTTTCATCTGCTGGAAAATCGATCGTCAGTGTTTACAACCACGGAAAGCACGCTTTGTTGGTTTTCACGTTTCTATGTTTTCTTAGGTTGACAGATTTTTATTCCTCATAAGTTTTTGTTATTAATTCTCGCCCAGTTAATATCGAGTCACTGTCGATCTATCTTTGTACAATTTCAAAATAACACGAGATATATGAATGTCAATGCAAAATTACACGTATCGGTGTGTCAGATTTGAAAAATACATTAAAAATATATAAATATATAAATATGTTAAAAATACGAGTAAATATATTAAATATATTAAAAATATATTAAATAAATATATTTAAAAAATATATAAATATATAACATAAAAATATAAAATTATTAAAAATTAAAAGTAATCAACAAAAAGATAAAACTCTTGAAAGTTAAACTAAGAATGAAATTGGTCAATAAGAGACCGACGCAGGATGTTTTTGCGGAAAGAATGAATAAATATAAATAAATAAATATATATATATATATTTAAATTTTTCAATGTAAATTATATCACTGAATTTGAATTGAAATTTTTAATTTCGTATAGGTATAGGTTCAATTCATATAGGATGGATTTGCATCACGTATATGAGAAATCCCCATTTTACTCCCTTATCTAAGTTAATAAATTAATATTGCAAAAAAAACACCTCGGCCAGAAGTCGAATATGGAATCTTCGGCTCTTTCCATGCTTTTCTTTCAATTCAAAATCAGTGATATAATTTACACATATATATATATATATATATATATTTATTTATTTATTTATTCATTCTTTCCGCAAAAATATCCTGTGTCGGCTCTTATTGAGCAATTTCATTCTTATTTTAAAATTAATCAATTAATCAAAAATTAATCAAAATTATTAAAATTAATTATTATTAAAAATATATATAAGATAACATATACAAATAATTCTTTAGTAACTATTAATTTTAAAATACGTACAAAAGAAAATTTCAATTGATTCTATAAGGATTTTCCGTTATTAGGTGATTTATGTTCGAAGGTAGGATAATTTGAAATATTTTAAAAAGCCGAATAGCCTGCATGCTGACTGTACAAATCTGCAAATTGTAAAGAATAATAATAACGATAAAAGAGAAGAAATCTCTGATGGTCAAGTTGATACAATTTGTGAGAGTGAATGTGTATACGCATTACTACCTAGTTAAAGCACCTGCAGAGCAATTGAGGCAATAGAATCGAAATTCCACAAACATAATGGCCATCTACCTACGGTAGGACTTGTCCTCTCGGTTTCAAAAATTTCGGAGAACTATTGTGAGACGCAGTAATCTTCATTAATCTTTCTCTTATAAATAGTTTTGGGACCTACTCAGCGTGTGCTTACGATGACAAATTTTGAACAAAATATTTGTCAATTTTATTTATTAATCTTATTTTTTAAACGTGCAAGAGAAGAGGATATATTCGAACATGTATTGTGTAAATTAACTTTCTTAAAGATAAAGGGCAGAAACGAAAGTTTTTACATATCTAATTGATGATAATTTTAGATAGTTTTTGCAAATAATATTGCAAATAACATACAAAATTCCTCAAATTTTAATAAACTTCATAATGACAAAACTCGGGATCGGAAGAAAAAATCGCGACGAAAAATCTAATAAATTTCAATTTGCCTCATGCCAAATTTCCATTTGGCCGGTGTATATCTAAACACGGTATCGTAAAAGCGCTTGACAAGACCGCGTACTTAAAGCGCGTTTGACGTATCAAATTTATCCTTGACGTTATAGTCGGGGAAAAAAAGATCGTCACGCGGAGCATAAGAGATGATTTGTTACCGGTCGTTGTTCCCGTAGCGTCCAATGGCGCGCTTCATCGTTCAGAAACACGCCAATGACGATGCAGCAGACAGAGAGGCGCGAAAGAAAGAGCAAAAAGAGTGGCGATAGTTATCCATCGGATACACGGGGTAGGTTTCGCATTGAATTACCCTTGTGACCAGAAGGAAGCAACCAGATGCGTCGTCGTGGCTAACGCACCGCGACGGCCTCCCCATTATGTTTGTTTATTTATTAGTAATAGGAAATTCATAACAATCACATAATAGAACCCCGCGCGTATGAGAGGGGCCCGCTTCGCGGCGAGCGCATATCGTCACGCTCGGCGCGTCTCTCATATAGTGTACGCTTTTTTTTTTCCGGGATAGTTTCTCTAATACTTCTCGATGAGAGCGTATTACGTAGTGAACAAAAGCTCTATCTGTTATCACAAATAAAAACCTAAAATAGATTTCCTTGAGTTTTTTTTTCTATTAGACATTAATCATATATTAAAAAGCACGTTTGATAGTTTTTAATTTTTTTCAAAAATCAATTTTTAAAACAATTAGCACATGTTAATTTGATTTTTTATTTATGTCTATTAATAATATTTTATTATAATCTCGGAATATTCAAGTTCAGAGCAAACCGAGAGAAAACGTGAGAATTATTTCTCTCCGACATATCCGGCAGAATTGCCTCCAAAAGCCGCCGCCCGTGCTTTTGAATCGGAAAGAGCGAGTCGCGTCGCGTCGCCGGCGCGCATTCGCGTCCGCGCGAACGGAAACGCGCTTGACGTCGCGAACAGAGGAGGAAAAAAATCGGAAGTGAGAAACGTAAAAAATGCTCATTCGCAGTGCGAAAATGGGAGAGAGAGGTATCGAAAAATGGCGCAACTTCGGGGACTGCGGAGAGGGTGGCAGCGCGCGCTCGATGATAGAAGGGTGGCTGGCGATTTTGCGCATTTTCCCTCCACCTATGGCCGTCGCTCTCCCGACCGGTGCCCTCTTTCACCCCCTTCCTTCAATCTCTCTCCCTCTCTCTCTCTTCTCTCTTTTCCACCTCTCAAAAGCTCCCCTTTCTCTTCTTCCCTCGCCAGACGTTCCTCCTGCCATCGCGTTGATGTGAATTCAAGGGTGCAAATTCTCGCTCGTTCGAAATTCAGGACAGGAAATTAGACGGGCGTCTCCCTCCCATAGAAATACCCGCGAAGCGTGAGAGATATGAGGGTGGCACGACGGTGCCTACCTCCCCGCTCTACTGTATGGCGCATATCGTGGTAACCATCCCTCACCTCCGTCCCGCAACCCCATCTTGACTGCCTCCGCGCGTATATATAAACGTGCGCGCACACGCAGGCATGACATGAATGCCGCTCCGGATAAGTGCCTTGATATAATAAGGATGCGATGGCCTCTGCGGGTTTACGTGCCGCGCTCGCTATCATCTTGTCGTGCCGCTATCGAAACTACAGACCGTGAGAGGGTGTGGATGCTGTGTGTGTCCGCGACGCGCTGCATTTATTTATAATAAAGATTTGAAAGATCAGATCACTTCTCCCTAGTTTTACGCAGATGGTCTAATTATTTGATTTTATTCGATTTACTTGTGAGATGTTTTGTTATTTATATTTTCACTCCCTGTAAAAAGATGTAAAGAGATCTAACTTTTCAGATTCTGTAAATTTATGCGGTTCATTTTTTTTTCTTTTTTTTAATATATTTTTCGTGATTTCGCTGATTAGTTTCTTTATATTCTGAAGCGATCCATTAGCCACTCTATGCGTTTTCTCTTGAGAAATCTTTGAAGTCTTCTTTAAATCCCTGGCGTCTTGTCTCAAGGGTTTAGAAAATACGACGTATATGAGAAACAACAATTTTGTGAATTGGATTTAAATCAATACTTTCTTCGCTTCGATGATACTTTTTCCATACCTGTAAAAGAAAAAATGCAAAAGTGTGTAAGAGAAGAATATTTCGAACGAAAATTTTATTGACAACAACTCGTGAAGCGGGTTGTATCTTTTTGTCACCTTGGCTCGAGTCCGACTTAATCCTATAATCGGATAACTCGGCTCGAGCTGTCAAAACGTAAGACGAGAAATGACAGATCGCAAGAGATGAGATCGATGTGTGGTCCAAATTCTTTGAGATGCATTTTTCTTACTTACATTCAAATGTTTACAAATAGTTTTTTAAGCATTATGCGTGTGTTATAGTAGAAATATAAGAAAATATTATTTCTCTCAATATTTTTCCACACACACGTACAATAATTAAATAATTACTGATACAATTATTTTTTAGTATAATTTTTAAATAACTTCTCAAAATGATATAAGAAGTTAGATTTTTTTTTAATTAATGTTTAAATGCAAACATCTTGCAAACGAAATTAGTGTTATTAAATGTTTCCAATTTGCAAGCTAATTTAATGCGTTAAAAGACTATGTAGTGTGTGTGTGTGTGTGTGTTCACTCCTTTGAGTCTAGTTCGTTCGAAGAATACTAAATTTATGCTTGAGTAATGCGACTCGTGCAAACTACAGATCGAAACCGCGATTACTTCTTATCATACGTGATGAAAGGAAGCAGTAATGTGCCCCGCTTAGAAGAAATGTAATTGCTCGGCACCACAGTAAGTCGCGTGAAAGCGTGCAATAAAATGCCGACTGATAATCAGGGGTGAGTCCAACTAGAGCGGCGTAATAAGCATTCGTTTTTGCTCGTTATATGCACGCTAGAATGCTGTTGAAATTGTAATTTGTATCGTTGTAGTATCATATGTGCAGTGTAAGTCGCAATTGTATATTCTCGCGTAAGAAATTACTTAATATTGTGTATATTAATTACAACAGTTTTTAAACAAATCCGATAATACATCTTCATAAATATAAATTTGCCACAATAATATAATCATTGCGAATTAATAATAATAATAATAATAACAACAACAACAACAACAACAACAACAACTTTATTGATAATAATAACTCATAAAACAAAAGCAAATACAGAAGAAATTTTTCAGAGTATTAAAAGTTACTCAAATGATGTGGCAGCAGCAGCGTGTGCTGATTCAAAGCCCTACCGCAACAATATTACAATACATGAAAGATTAAACAATAAATAACGAATGACAGAGTGTTTAAAATGAATAAAAATAAGTATCATGAAAGAGAGAGAGAGAAAAAGAGAGAGAATGAGTTATAAATGAGTAATAATATATGATGCGGCCGCTAGACGAAAAGCTTGATTAGAGATAATAAAATATTAGCTGGCAAGAAATTGTAATATTTTACTGCAACATAGGAAAATGCGCCAATTTCTGCGTACGATGAAGAGATGGATCATTACGATTTCTGATAAAAAGGTGGAAAAGTGAGTGAAGATTCTCATTTGATCGAAGTTAGAGCACAAAGATGCTAATAATTCTGCTAATTGCTATTCTAATTCTATATTACTTGAAGGTATTGAGATGTTATTAATTAAAGTAAAAATTATTTTAACTCGTGACACTTGTTACATGAAGAATGTAAGACTCTCACAGTTTACGTTTGCAGTCCAAGGCAAGTGAAACAAACACGACGCATCGAAATTGCTTTGAAGGGAAAGAAACGGTTCTATACACTTATCTCTATCTAAACTATGCCGCAAGCAATTAATTGGCAACAAGATAAGCGACAGAGAAACATCGGCGGGAAAACGAGGCCTACTTATGCGCGAATAAAGTATGTATATACGCGCAACGAGAAAACGCGCGCGCGACAGCACACCCCCCGTTCTCGTTCCCAATCAGGATAATTAATTCCAGAGAGATCTCGTCGATGCTCTCAATTAAAATTATACGTTAATGATTTACAAAAAAATGCATTTTATTGCGTTAAGAGCGAGGAGGCCATTATCCGCTAATTATAGCGACCTCGCTTTGAGAGAGCCGCGAAATAAATGAGGAAATGTGAGAAAAAAACTCCCCCCATATTGTCGCGCCAGTTTTCTGTGTTTCCAACTTGCGCTCTCTCATTTGCGCGCGCGTTTCTTTGTATCATCTTTTCAAAGAATATGTTATTTTTCTCGGAAAAGTGACGTAAGCGTTTCCCTTCCGCGGCGAGAGACGCCACAGTTCAAATCATCGTTAATGCAGTCAGTTGTTTTCCGTTTAAGCGGCTGTTAATTGGCAGTGACTAATTACGACGCTCTATCTGCAAGTTATCGCACTTTTGCTAAGTCTCCCGCTCGTGCTCTCTTCGCTGTCGTCAAGAAGACAGTTACGTTTGTGTGACAATATATATTTCTACGTAATACATAGATACGTATGTATGTGTGTACATGTATAGTCAAGAGATACGGTGAAACCTCGCTCGCGATTTTCTCGCGAGAGAATTTGCGCAAACAGATGTTCAAAACATCAGCGTTAACAATTACTGCCGCGATATATATTTTTTTGTTAATAAATATAAAATACTGCTGTCAAACAATGACGTAGAAATATTCTGGATTGAGAGAGAATATAATGGATTTTATAATTAATGAAATTGTGAAAAATTTAAAAAAGCAAGTTTTACAAGTAATAAGTCTTATAAGAGTATATAATTACTTTATTAAATTATAATTACTTTATTGTTTTTTGCGATTTTCCATCTTAAATTATTAATTTGTAGAAAATATATTGAGAAAAACCAAAAGGTCGAAAACGTTTTATACCACTATGTTTGTACAATATAAACTAAATTGCAACTATACACACCAACAATCGTGTTTGCTCCATTACTGCCAATTTCAACGATTCCTTTTTTCATAATTATTGAAGCTGTCTCTACTTCACATTATTATTTCGTCACTCCCTACGTATAATTACATAAATGTTACATACGGGATTTTCAGTTTGTTGCATAGTGACACTTGGAAAGTCATCTTCTTTATGGTCACCAAATATTAAAAAACAATATTCATAAAAAAATTCATAAAAATTCATAAAAATTTGAAACTAAAAGACTCTTTTAACTAGGGAAACATATGAAGTTGGAAATCTTTAAACTGAACTCCTCCAAAATATGCGTTTTGGAGTTACGAGATTATACGTAGGGAGTGACAATTTATAATTACTTTATATACGTTTTGTATAAATTTTGTTTATAAATGAAACATAAAAATACATATATCGCTTATCTATGTTCAAACAATTAAGCGAAAACAATGCGCTAATTGTTCTTGTAATCTTTTCGATGTCTCATGTGTGATTACACATTTCGTGAATCACGCTGAGCAAAATGATTCACGAAAAAGTGCACTTAGCGTCTTAGTGCGCGTGTTGCGGTTAACCAAGAAATCATTCGAGATTTGAATCAGAAAGAACGGTCAGAACGGTCTGATGAAGATTAATTGCGGCATATCTGCCACACAATGACACACGATGACTAATTAGAAGTTTGCTCTCTCGCGAGAGAGAACAAAGTCACTCGAAACCTCATGCAAATTGCTACGAGACAGAAAACAGCGAGAATTCGAAACTCCAAAGTGGGAGGGTAGAGTGTGTCGCCTCGGTGCCGAAAATACACAACGGAAGGAGAAGAAAGTGAGACGCGCGGTGAGTCGCGGCAAAAGAATCGAAAAACAAAAAAGAGATTTGCGCCCGACCATCATCGTTTCGGCGCCACGCCCCGGCGTCGGACTTTCGTAAGGGTCCTCGGTTTCGTTGGACGAAAACGCATCTCGTTTCATCTGGCAGCAGCCCGGTAATTGGTGGTGTAACCGAGAAAAAGGTGATTCCTTGTCGAGAACTAATGAGGGTAGAGTGGAGGTGCCTCTCTTGCGCGCTTTCCGCCTCACTCAAACATATTAAAAACCCGCCTTCGCCTCGAACTCTGACGCTTTAACATTAGCGCCGATGTGTGTCTCACGCGACTGTTTTTTAGATCGAATTAGAGCGTATGTTCAATCACATGGGGGCTGGCGTTTACAAAAAAAAAAAAAAAAAAAAATTGACGTTGAAAATTTTCTTTTAGTCGAGCGCGCACACACTAAAAGCGCGCAAAAACGAATATATATATTAATCCGCTTGACCGCTCGACGCGATAAACTCACATACATATAAGCGCGATCGCTCGCTCGCTCGCTCGCTCGTGATAAAATGATTAATTAATTTGCTCGCTGGTATTTACGTACAAGATTGCCCAATTACGTCTCGCTCCGACATAATAAATTTGTGTAGTCTTTAAGGCGCGTGTGGTGTACTGTGTGTATACAAGCCGGCTCGCGATAACCTATCTCTGAATGCGTTCATTGTGACGGAATCTCAAGTGTTGGTAAATCGCCGTGATTACGGCTGTATCTCGTTCGCTGATGCATAACGTCGAGATATAACGCGCGGCTGACCGTTCAAAGTTCGAGACTTTCTTAATTACCGCGTTTTGATATCGTACAGATTTATTGCCTCTTGCGCGTACACACACCCATATACACACGTTTCTAAAATTACATCCTCCCGAGAACTCTCGATAGATTTTCGTCGATCGAATTGAATTATTTACGCTCTGTGTTTGTGACGCTAACTACTTACAAATTATTGACACAACCAATACGAAATTGCGCTATTACTTTGCGCAAAAAATAATTTAATTCTCTATTGTATAAATTTTAGTTTTGTTTTGTTTTTGTTTTTAGTATTTTTAATATTTTTAGTAGTTTTAATTAAGTTCCCAATCGGGAACGGAATGCAACAGAGAGTTAATACAATTTTCTTTTTTCTTTGTTTTTTCTACATAATTTATATTATTATTACACAATCGTGCAATTTAGTGTTTGTTTTCTATGATTCGAAATTATAAATAAAACTTGTGCGCTCGAGTGAAAAATGAAACACGCGCGGTTAGGATCGAAAATCATCGGATGATGCTCTCTTACGGTAGCTAACGCGTTATTATCCGAATGCTTTTTCGACGCTCAAACATCGGAGTCTCCAACTGCGAAAGAACACTGACTCGCCTGTCAATTTGCAGATTAATATCATCGGCTGGCGCGTCCGAGCGATGTTTGACGAGAGCGACCCGCCGTCTAGCGTATAGCCTAAATCGACGGCTTCGCTTTTATCTGAATCGCAGACGGCAGTCTCTGTGTGTGAACAGCGTTGCGACCTTAAATCAAGGCACAATACTTCCCGTACCCTTCTCGACGGCGCGCACGGACCCCATTGTGTACGAGATGCCACGCTTGGTCGATCTTGCGTGAAGCGCTGATTAAAAGTGTAACGCTTAGAAATTACCGGAGCATCCCCTATACATCCTCGATAACCGTCGTTAATTAGATTGGAAGGACACCCTGTGGTAATGTCACGTTTTCGCTCCTCCTTTCGGTCTCGACGTGGCTGTTCTCAAACGCGAGGAGATTTTACAATTGCTTGTAGGTTAACGCGAAATACGAATGTAAAATGAAGTTTTTAAATGGAGTGAGGTATAGTTCGGAAGTTTCGATTGTCTGTGTAATTTTCTTTATTTCTACTTGAATGCGATACATCAACTGTTCCAAACCGCGCTCGATCGCGCTTTCGCGTGTTCATCGACGTGTTTTTCGAATGATTCGGAAGCACTCAAGAAAATTGAAAGGGGTATTATTTAATCAAAAGGCCTGTTTAGAAAATCACGCCGACACGAGAGAGCGAGATGACTTCATTCGAAAAGGGGTTTTCGTGTAGACTTTCATTAATTTACATCGCGTGACTACAAAAATTAGACCGGGCGTTCTGTTTCAATTGGGGGGAAATAGCTGCTCGTAAACACGCCCATCGATAATCCCTTTCGATTAAGACTGCCAACTCCCGCGTGTGTGTGTGTGTGTGTGTGTTTGTTTCAAGACCGCGGAACTCTTTTATTGGATTTTTTCGAACAGTAGAGAATATGGAGTTTCTCTGAATAATTTCTTGGAACGTGTATTTCATTTGGATATTATACTTCTGCTATAATCTGATTGTTTTCTAGTGCACTCATATCTATCTCTTATTCCGTATATGACTCCAGCGGTTTTTAAAGGACCGCACATCTCCGTATCTGTAAAAATGTTGTCGGGTAGAAGGCTCTGCTTGTGCAAGGCCGCATACCTGCGTCTATTTTGTTAGTAACGCTACGTGATAAAAAGTGTCGTGGGACACGGGTGACGCCCGTTTACAGTCAACGGTTGCTTTTTGTGTAAGTAAATTTTTCTTTTTATAAAAGTTGATTTTTTACTTTGTTTTATAAAATAAATTAGTATTTGTTTGATATAATCTATAAATATAAGCATCATTTATAAAATTAACGTATTTTTACTAAGTACATGTTTTCAAACTTTGCAGCCAACAAACATGTCGCAGCGTTTTCAGCTGAAGAGAATTTTTACTTTCTTGTGTAATAAACATTGTATGTGTAATAATGTGTAATAAACGTTGTAAACTGCAGAAGAAAAATTTTTTTTATCCACAAACCTTGGTTTTGAAACTTCAAAAATTGCGACATTTTATGCTCTGAACTTAAGCAGATATTTGTTATATATAAATAAATGCGTTATAATTTTTTCATCAAAGTTTGATTCCTATAAACTTTAACTTCCTGGTTGAATTTGTGCTCTATCATAATTTGTTTAAAAGTTATGATTTTTTAATCATAACAGTACATTTTTGTTTTTCATAATATACATTTAGAATAATAATGTATTTAAAAAAATTATTGCACAATTGTTTTTATTCAAATCTCAATTTGGAATGTTTGAAGATGTAGACATAAATTTTTTTAGATTTTTTTCAATGACTTTTTGACACTCAAAACCATTTGGGGTCGATATGATCCCTGTTTACGGAGTAAGGGCTATCATTATTTTTATAATGTAAAGATTTTGAGCAATAAATTGATCGTAGAAGCTAGCGCGTTTTATAGAAAATATATAAATAAATATATAGAGAATTTCGGGAACACACAATCGTTCGCCTGTTTGTTACATCTTGTTGACTCTTCTCGAAATGACTGTTGACGTGTAGTCACCTTTTGAATTTATATGATACGTGACATATATCTTTTGTAACATCTTTTGTAACATACTTGTGTTCACACTTTTCTAATCACAGCGCTCTTTTTAACTTCAACTTTTACTTTTTCAATCTATATTCTGATGTAATCACTTACAATCTTTCTTTTCATACAACATACACAACTTTTACTATTTTTATGTATTTACAGCTTTGGCTGATGATGATCGCAATAAAAACGATCGAAACGTTCCAAGCAATATTTTAAATTACATGTTTTTTTTAACCACCACCACCAGTGGACTGCAGGCTTCAAGGTCTTCATTTTACTTCTAAGAAATTTTGGCTTTACGAATTTGCAAATCTCGAAAGATAAAATATATAATTCTGGAATAATAAAGCAAAAAGTTACTTTGGACTAATTGTACGTGAAATTTGCAGTCTTGCGCTGTCTTCAACTTTATCCGCGTTTGTTCGAGACGAGTTTTCTTCGTGATTCCGAATAGATTTGTTTTACCAGACTTATAAACGAGTTTTACATGAATTTTAGGCAGAATGTTTTTTTATTCGCGCCGAACTACATTCAATCCTAGCTTTGGCGGTCAATGATCGAACAATATGATATAAAAATAATATCGACGTTTTACGCACACTTGAGAAAATCAATTTCAGGGACATTACTTTTTTTTTTATAATATAAGAGATTCCCTCTCCGAGATTTTCGGTCCAATTTTGCGCGGTAACTTCTAAGACGTATTTCGAGAGTCCTTTTACACAGCGTGTCTAACATTTGGAGATGACGATCTGCCGAAAACCTGACTGTCCGATGCCGCTCTAGAAAATGAATGGCGAAAGGGATTCCCCAAAAAGATCCTATACTAATTATAGGTTCCCCGGCTGGTTCACGATTGTTTGAACGTGTCAGCCCCTTGTTTGCGGCCTTCTAAACTCGCCGCCTTTCCTTTTTCAGATTTTCTTCGCCTTTTACGCTTTGTACTTTTGCGTATCGCACACACATTTCGGGTATATATTATATTTTTATCGTTGTGTCAAAGGAAAAACAGCTATTTAGAATTTGTGAATATACATCAATTTTCCAAAAAGGCGTTTTTTGGAGAAACAGAAGGGACAGAAATTTATTTTTGCATCGTATCTATTTTTTCGATTACTTTCGAAATTCTTGGCGATAGAGTGTCTGTAATTAGTTTTCATAACGAAGCACTTTTTTTCAATATATTTCTCTTTGTATTCGAAATAATCTCACTCAAACTCGTGATGCTTGTTCACGGCAATGAAATGAAATAAGACCATAACGATAATGAGGATAGTGTGTCATTTATAACTGCCTACTAATTTGTATCATAAACGCCGTAGACACGCGCAGGTAGAGAAGATGAGAAACCGTCGCACATGTGTGCCCCGCGTATATTTGCCCGGCTACATCCTCGTATAAGCCAATCATAGTCGTATCAGGGTCGGATCCGATTTTGACCAAAGATGTTTTTCGGCGTTGTCTATCTTCCGGATTTTATCGCACGAAAAAGAAAAATCTAACGCATAGAAAAACGCATCCCTTTCTCATTTTTATCGCAGCTACCGAATCTTCCGTGCCTTCGTTAAATCTCGTTCCCGGGAATTTCACGTCGGAATGCGCGATATATAGCGTCTTTTAAAAGAGCCCACGCTTGTAAATTACAAATTCACCTCCGTCCTCGTTCAAAATATATATTTTAATTGACGTTACTCCGCGTCGTAAAATTTTCCTTATTATCAAGAGCTTATAGCTTTAGGGAATCTTCCAGTGTAAAGTCCCGGGATATATACGAACGATTAGTTCTCCGTTCCTGGTTCTCTCGTCTTTTAGTCGCGCTGGTATCTCCGGCGAGTCCATTAGCGAGGACGGTCCTCCGTTGTACAAGCGCGCAACTGCGCCCTTTCGAAACTGAGCGAACGAGAACTTCTCTCTCTTTCTCTCTCCCCATCTCTTTCTCTCTCACCGGAATGGAGGCAGAGAGAGGCCCGCGCGCCAGGCGGATTTATGAATTGCCCAAATAATTTATTAAGCGTAATTTTCAATGGGGCCCAAATTGAATCTGATTTAAGTACAATGCGGCATTGTGACCGGGCAGACCAGCCCAGGCTCAGGCAGAATGCGCGCCTTGATTCGAGAGCTCGCGAAGAGAGCCTAAGAGAAGGTGCTAACTAGTCTCGCGGGCGAGACAAGAAGACGAGCCTCTCTCTCTCCTCTCTCCCGTTCTTCTCCTCCCGTCTTTCTCCCGTCTTGCCTTTTTCATCTTCCTCTTTTTCTCGATCTCTCTTTCTTGCACCTTTCGCTTCCTCATCCCTTTTTCTCTTGTATCTTTTCTCTTTTTTTTTTTTTTTTAATTTTTTTACGTTCCTCCTGATCCTTCTTCCACCGTTGACCGCCCCGTTGGCCGCGCGCGTTTGTCTTCCTTCCACGCGATTCACGTGTTAGACGTCCGTCCGGTGGACGTCGATTTTCCACGAGTCGGATGACATCAGCACGAATATGTGCGCGCATCGAAGAATGCCCTTTGATTGGGCACCGAATGTACCTATCAATGGCTAATGAGCTAATGACCTTGGCTCGCGGGATATATCGCTTAATTGGGCCCGTCGAATCGACGACGCGCCTTCTTCGCGTTCGGAAAAATAAATAATGCACCGACTGTCTTCGATTACCGAGCGAGATCGCTTCTTCGGGGTAGAGATGAGACGCGTCTGGCGTATTTCACGAACTCACGAACGATTATCGGAATTGTTCGGAGCGTTTGAAAAAGCGGCGCACTATACGGCAATTGTGCACACGATGCATATACGATATAATAAAATCTCCATGATAATAATAATGACATAAATTCCCGGAGACTGAAACCGACGTATGTAATCTCGATGAACGCGCTTTCGAACTTTAACGCGCTCGCAAAGCGTATCGCGCGCATCAAAGTGAGATTTCTATTTTCGATAAAATAATACGCGATATATAAAAAAAAAAAACAAAAAAAAAAAACAAAATGAGATTGACGTCATCGAAAATTACATTTGTTTTCAGTGAATGTCCGATGGAATTAATTTGTCGAGCATTGATCGGATCGATTTTAATTTCCACATTTCGACCGTTTTCTCGCGGAAACAGGACGGCGTATTGCGTACCGAATTGGATATCGAGGCGCGGTGTGCGCGAAATGGCGCATATTGGACCTCACGCGTATATTGCGGAGAGAGACCACCCATCGCTCGTGAATTGACGGTGGTTCCGAGAATTCGACGAGCATTCACGCGGTGCTGCAAGTCTCTCGATGACCGACGTCGAGCACGAGCGGGGATGACTCTCGCCTGCGCCGGCACGTCAAACTGCATCCAGATGCAATTATTCAGCCGGATTCCGCATTCTCTTTCTCTCGACCCCACCAGCCTTCTCCTCTTTATCCTCATCGCCGTCTTTTAAACGGGAACGATCCATTCCTATCAATACTGCATTATTACGATACGCGCAAAAGAGAGAATTGTACATTATTTACACCATCTTTTAAAAAGTAAATTTAATATCGGAGTTCGTTTTCAGTATATTTGATGTAATCAAATTGTAGAAAATAATTTCTAATTAATAATCTAGAGTGTTATTTGAAAGACACGCTTGTTCGATGCTTTTAATTTTTCGTTCAAAAATTGAAATCGGTTACTGTATTTTTTTTTTTTTTTTTTGACAGAAAAAGCAAATCGACTTTTTTGATATAAAGATTTTATCAGAGAAAAATATCATTTTTAATATTTTTTAATTTTTTTAAATATTTTAAAAAACTTTTTGTGTACACTGTCTGTATTTCTATACTGCCAAATAAAAATAAATTACGAAGAGATGGAGTTCTTCTTCGGATCACTATAAGTGTGACTTCTACTTCTCGGCTGAATTAGGTGAAGAGTCGAAGCTGTTCAAAATTAAGTCTCTCTTTACGTCAATCGATTCACGATAGAATTCAATCCGAGTTACGGTGAGTTGGTCCGAGAGAAGCAGCATCGATCGAACCAGCCACGGAAAGATTGTCGGCAATCCCGCGTGTGCGTTTCCACCGCATGGCTCGTGGCTCTCCTCGGAGGAGAATATGATAAAGCGAAATATAGGAGGAAAAAAAAATGTTTGTACCCCAACAGACACATTTATGGCCCAATCAACAGTGTATTCAGACATAGTCGCACCTTCTTGCAAAGAGACGGTACAGCCGCGGTGAAAATTATTGTTTGCTCGGTGTCTCGTATCTAAAGTCTAAATAAAAATATACGTATCGAAAGCAATAAAAAAAACGCACGTTAAACACGCGTATCGCGATAATTTTCGCTCTCTCACTCACTCTCTACGTAAAAAATAAGTGTTGCGCTTCGCCGGAATTGCATTGTCGCGATATAATACGATTGAAATCATATTTTCCGATAGTGGAACACATGAGGGGGGCTGAGGGCGGCTAGTGGATGTGTATTCACGGTCGAGTAAGCCACACGAAGATCACACGCGTTAAATGCTTCGAACGTATCGATCATCGGCGACGTACACTTTTCAAAGCAGCTGTACCTGACGCGTTTTTGGTCTCGGAGATCAATGGACCGCCGTGAATGCGATACACATATTTCTACCCACGCACGCGTCGCTCGGATTGTCGTCGTTGCGCCTGGCCGATCGAAAATATTTCTCGCGAAGAGAATCCGTCTTCTTCGTTACGGACGCGCGAAAACTATTATATTAACTATTTTCAGACACAGTAAAAGAACAATTAAAGATACCGAATAAATAAGGAAAATTTCTCTTTCAGTTCTATTTTAATTTCAAGATACTTAAAACCTTGTAAAAATTAATTTAATGTTTCGATCTCAAGACACCTGAAAGATTCGTAAAACTTAACAAATTAAAACTTGAAATATTTACGTTTCTGAAGAATCACATAAATATCTATACCGTTCTGTCTTGACTAGAGACATTTAATAAAAAGGTTAAAATATATATACCGGGGGGAGGAAGAAGAAGGAGTATACACACAGGGATGGGTTTGTCACGTTAAAAATCACGAAATTAGTGTTCGGCAATGGACATCGGCACGATAAAGGTTAAGCCTACACGGCATTAAATCAAACACGGAACACAAACTTCGCGGCCGTATTAACCCTAATCTGCATTTTTATTTCCAAAACCACCCGTATCGCGCCTCTGCCGAGCTTCGTTCCCCCGATCCGCCGAGGTTTCGGCGGCGCGCAGCGTCGTCGTCATATTTTGAAAGCACTTTAGAACCATTTAACTGAATGCCCCGGGAGGTTTATATGCGGCCCTCGCGTAGAGCGTCAGGGCACGGTCTTTGAGCCTCACACTGACAAAGGAGCCAGGGGGACCAGGTGTCGGATCCTCCTGCACCATTACCGAACTGTATATCATTCTCCGGTGTATGCGCGTGTGCGCGCGCGATACCGGTCCGGTATTGCATACATCGACCGCACAAATGTACACACATATATTACACGCCGGCTTAATTTGACTCATTAAGGTCACTTTTATGAGAATAAATTAGTTTATACACGATCGAAATCAGATCCACAGGTCGGTCTCTCTGTCCTCACGATCGGTTGAGCACGGACAGCGGTTTTTCAAGATCACGATACACTCCTCCGGAGTCCTCAAGATCTGTCTTGCCGTTTGTGTAAGAAGCGCGGCGTGAAGAGAGATTTATTACGATCGTCGTTAGTCGTATATAGTCAGTCGTTTCTTATTAATTTGATGGAACGCGATATACGATTTTCTTTTTTTATCGCGAGCCCCCCCCAAAAAAGGGGGAACAATGCGAGAAGCGTCGATTTAACGTCGTTCGGGATCTATTTCAATCTTTATGATTTTATGATATACCTTCTCTCGGGAAGAGAGGAGAAAGAGAGTGAGGAAGAGCCTTCTCGACACCTGCCCCGCTCGGCTGTGGGTTTGGAGATTGTCGGACTCAATTTCACTCTTTTCAAGAAGTCGACAATCGAACCCACTCGAGAGTGAAAAGCTACACCTCGATCGCATTTCGCCGCGGGCAAACGCTTTACAACGATTTAAACAACTTCGAATGTTCCACGGTTGTACGTACGTGGGACAGAATATAGCGCGACAGATCTTTTTTGTAAATATAGGTCTCGTCGGTTGTGCGATCTATTACCGCACGGTGCGTATCCATTGATCCATTCTTCCGATTTTCTCGTTGATAGAAGAAAACACATAAGAAATCGCAAGTTTCAACAAACTAAGAGAAAAAAAAATATATATATATATATGTATAAATTCTGTGTAGAAAATTAATTTATTATTAAAATAAAAAAAGGATATATGTAAAAAAAGTTAATTTATTATTTTACAAATATCTTTCTCGCGGATGTAAGTAATCATTTCCCAAGATATATATGTACCGGATGAACATTTATGATTTCCATAAAAAAACAACTTACACGCAATATTATAATTTTTAGTTTGATGGCGCGCGTATATTTTATAACGCACATAGATATAAAAACCTTATATTTCCCGAATGGGCATTCTTCGGCATGTGAATAGCTTCACGAAGGAAAATCGTTCTTTCGAAGAATCCCTCACGCCCTCGACAATACGACAATCTCGAGATGAGTAGCGACGGGTCACGAAAAATAGAAGGAGAAAAAGCGAGAAAGAGAGAGAAAGAGAGAGAGGCGTGTAAAAGTCAAACGATTCGTTTCGCGTTTATTGTGGACTGCACGAAGGATCAGTTTTTGAGCGAACGCCAGAAAACTGGCCCCCTTTTTCGCAGCTACGGGCATTCGCATAATTGCGATTTAAGAGGCACGGGACAGCTGCGACCGCTCGACAATGCCACAGCCACTCGAAACGGACAATCGAACAATTTGGAATCCACTGTTGTGCGGCGGTAAAAGTCGCGCGAAGGATTTTCCACACAGAAACGGGACCGCCCTGAAATCGAGAGGCTTTCGAACCCTAAGTAACAAACATGACTCCTCCGTCTTTTCCGTGAAATTGATCTTTAAATCGCTAATTATTTTCACGAATAACATATTTTTATTTTCCCTCAAAAATAAATATCAAATAACGTGCTTTTTATTTTTGTGGTCGAACGTGTGAAGCAATTTTAAATTAAAATTATTTATATAATTGTGACACCTTTGAGTAAAAACGCGGAGTTACTACATTTCTGAAATTTCTCAGAAATTGTTCTGCGTTCAAGCGAGATGATATTGCGGGGAAGCAAGACTGTTTTTCTTCGTGCTTGAACTTTAACATCCGTGACCAGTAAAGGAATAAAAAATAAAAAAGAAGAGACACGAAAAAGAGAGACCAGTGTCTCAACATTCATTCTGTTTAATCCAACCGTATTATTTCACCGAGTCGGGGGGCGCGACTCATCACGCACTTACGAGCCACCTAGTCAATTAAGAAGACAGCCGCTCTATTAAGAGATACCTAACTTCTGTGCCTGTCTCTTATTTTTGTTCTTTCCTTTCTTCCTCTTCGTTTGCAGTCTGCCGCTCCCTTTCTCGTGCAAACGATCGGCGTGTCTGTCGCAAAAAGAATTCCAAGACGTTGGACGAATACACGACGTTACAAAATTATCAAGCGTGACAATAAATAAAAACAATGGCTAATAGATATTTTATGTACATAACAAACATTGTTCAATAAAGATAAATCCTTTCAAATTCATTATTTTATTACGTACGTATATTTAAACATGTTATAGTTTTTAAATTTATTATTTGTGTCTTTATAAATTTCTCTAGAGACGCAAGCTGTAAAGACGTCAATCTACTTGTTGAATAAATATCATTGTGTGTCACAAGCTTAACAAACTAATTTCTATTTATAAAAGATCGTCGCGCGTTATCAAGCGCGGATGATGAATTTCTCTCGCCCGTAGACAATCGCCTGGACTACGGAGAAACCGGATCAAGACCAAGCGCACGAGGCACAAGCGCCACATTTATTATCACGTGTTCCACACACGCGGCAGTTCCTACGAGCAAGAGAGAGACAGAGAGAGAGAGAGAGAGTTGACTTGTTCGAGTCATCACACGCTCAAAAGCCCACCTAGTCAATTAAGACGACAGGCTGTTGCGGCGTGGTGCTTCTTTTTTTCTCCGCTGCTGAACGAACTCGCACGATCGCGGCGGCATCGTCGCGCACGGGGAAAAGCATGAGACGGAAACGAAAAGGTCGACGTTTAGGAATACCACCTAACACCAAACACGGGACGATAGCCCCCGCCTCCGCGGATCTCCGCAAGCCTCGAGGCGGTATACAGCGAGATGACGTATGACGTATGAGACCGCGGCGCGGTTTCTATTTTCGGTAGCGTTTAGAAGCGCGCGGCGCGGGCCCTTCTCCGACATGTGCTCCGATATTTAGACACCGGTCGTCTCCGCAGAGACCACAGCGCGGCATTCTCTCGGCTTTCCTGACGACGATCTCGTTCATTCGAACGTGTTCTCTCCTCCGCGCGGATCTTCCTCTCAACCGGGTATTTAGTCCCGAGTGCCGTTATAAATTACGTATCACATTTGCTCTCTCCGAACTGACACCGCGGCACGCGCTCGTGGAATGCGTGGAGTACTCTCTGGGCTACGCGCCCTCGCACGCACGTTCCTTTTCTTCTTTTCGCGCGCCGTCTCGTGCGCTGTCTGTCCCGTCTTCTCTTTAACGCTTTTTTTTTCTGGGGTCAGCGTTCACGCGACGAGGTCGTCTTTATCTTCATTAATATCCGGGGCATCTCAGATATATAATCTGAGAGCAATGAAACGCTTATGTGTGTGTGCGCCTCAGTGTCGAGAAGCGCGTGTGATTGCGAGATTCTTAAATTTTCTTACAAAC
>QVOB01004510.1:0-53000 GCA_014839585.1 Pseudomyrmex concolor | reverse complement strand
CAAATGTAGGTTCAATTAAGAATTTGTACTTTTAGATTCAGGAAGAGACTATAGAGAATTTGAAGGCTTACAACAAGATATTGGATGCTGCGATGATCGAGTATCATGAGGAGCGCATGGCGACCGTCAACAAAATCATGAAGAGGTTGTGGAAACACGTTTACAAGGGCATCGACACAAGCTGCATAGAAATCTGCACGGAACCTACGGAAGGTGTCGGCAGTAACAGAAGAAGCTACAATTACAAGCTGATCCAGACCAAGCACGGCTGTAAGATGGACATGAAAGGACGTTGCAGCGCCGGACAAAAAGTAATCGCTCTTCGTGTTCTACATCATTGTAAATATATTGTGTGTTAACTCACAAATTTTCATAGGTATTGGCATCGATAATCATCCGATTGGCTTTGGCGGAGACGTTCTGTAAAGATTGCGGTATTCTTGCATTGGACGAACCGACGACAAATTTGGACGAAGAAAATGCAAACAGTTTAGCGGATACGCTGACTAAGTATGTTCTTTTTCAAATATATTTCTCTGAAGTAAAAGCAACAACTCGAGTGTTTAATTTAACGTAAAACCAACGTGTTACAGAGTGGTCGAGTTGCGATCAAGACATCAGAAGAACTTTCAGCTGATTATAATCAGCCACGACGAGAAATTCCTGCAGAAACTTGCTGATTTGAACAATCACAAGAGGTTCCACGAGCTTTATCGCAAACAAAAGTACGTTCTATTGTTTTTTGTTTTTTTTTTTGTTTTTTTTGCAAAATTATATCGAGAAATTAAATAATTTTGTTTTTTTTAGTGGAATGACCGCGATAAAAATGTCCAATTTCAACGAGCCTACGAATTCTCTTGTCCACATAAAGGACGAGGATGAATCCGATGAGGAGGAGCAAACTACCTCTAATCAGTTGCGAGATTCGAGCAGTAATATGTCTGCAGGACCGGCAAATAGAAAACGATTTAATTGGGATGATTTCGATGAAGACGACAAGTCGAGAAAACGACATCGTGTGGAATAAATACAAGATAAGAAGATGCGTTCTCTCTATTACTTATATTAAGGTATTACAAACAAAGCTTGTTTTATTCACACATACAAAAAGTATATATATATATATATATGTCTATATATAAAAGTTTATAATATATACACATATATTTTTTTTACACATACTATGTAAGGAGTGAGTTTTTTTTTTCATGTGACATTAATTGTTACAACGATCGATATATTGTTTATTATAAGGAAGTTTATATTTCTGAATATATATAGAACTTACATATAAGTATTATATATAAGTAAATAAAACATCTCAGATATATATGCGATAAGAACGAACGGAAACAATTTATAATTATTCTAAGAGATGAAAGAGTTTGAATAAATTTTTTAAGCGTCGAAATCTCGTCGCGGATTGTCTCGTCTTCATTCATTTTGTCGCGATTTTCAAACGAATTTATTTTTGATTAATACTAAACAGTAATGGAATTTTATTCAATTACTGACGATAATAGAATTTTATTCCCGGCTAAATTAAAGTGAAGAGAATCAGTTGAATGTGCAACGAGAATCAATCGGGAAGTCAGCCGCGAGCGGGCGTTCCGATATTGTCTCTCACCGGGAGAGAGTCTCGATGACCGCTATAGTTAACGAGTTATCGCGAATCGAACGCCTGGAGGGAGTCGGCACCGTAATAGGCTGCTGCTACTGCTCGGGCAGTAGCCGTAACGTCATAATAGAATAGCGATGTTAGTAATACCATCGCGGTAGCGCCGCGACTGGAGGCAACCGGCCGAGCGATTGACTGGCCCGGCACGGCATAGTCGAGTCTAACCAATTTGCATCGCATTGTGTACTCGTTACGCCTCCATCTGCGCCCGTACGCAGATATACACAGATGACCGAGGCGACGGCGGCTCGAGGTGCATCAATATCGAAACTTCTCGCTTCCATAAATTGAACGAAGCAACGATTGCGCTTCTCCAACTGTTCTCGTTTTTTTTTTCGACCATTTATAATTAATATTTTTTTCAAAATTTTACATATTCCTACAAAACTACATTCACTTGTTATTCCCTAGCTTTGAAGCAAATATCCAAGTGAAAAAACAGGCTATTGAACAAACACTTGATTGTGTATCTAATATTTATTCTGATGACTTAAGAGAGACAAAAGAGATAAAACGTGAAATGACAACTCAGTTTAGACCTTGTCGAATATTAATTAGTTGCACGTAGAAAAGATTGTTTGAGTTTTTTTCATCGTTGATTAAAAATTTAAAAGAAACGAGAAAGAAGATAGACATTATCTGTAATTATCTGTAATAATAATTGATTCCAAATTGATTCGATAGATAACGGTGCGCAGCGTGTATTTAAATTGATGCACGGGGGTTGCAATTTGGCGCGCGATTGCCGGGCGAAGCGGCATTTCGACGGCGAAACCAACCACCGCTGCCGCCGCCGCCGCCGCGTTCCAGCAATCAGCGCCCAGGGAGAGCCGTGGAAACCGCGGAAACCCCCAACTCCATTATCGTTTCTGGCATCGTGATCGTTATTAGCCGCTCCATCGCCTGGCCGTCGTAGACCACCAGAGAGCGAAGCTATTCACTCGGCTACCGCGACCAGGTGTATGTAGGTAACATTCGCGCGCACGTGCGTGTGTACGCGTGTTTCGTATCAACTTGGAAATTCTATAACTTTTTGATAACATATAAAAATAGAGAAAATACGCAGATGTACGGTTAGATGTTAAAGTTCAGAATGTTCATAAAAATAATTTTTATTTGAGATGAAACGCGTGTGAAAAAGAGATTATCTGATTTGTTTTTTAATTTATTTGTTCATCCGTGGACAAATACAAATTTCAATCTCGCATTATTAAGAAATACAACAATCGGCACTCGGTGATATATTGCACACTCTATCGTGGCGCTTAAACGATCTGCGCCTTGATGCCTGCTCATCGATAATAGTCGCAATTAATTGATTGCGTTGTTGTGCTACCGATACGCGGCGCGATTCGCGACTATATTTCGTTCGGGCAATTGGAGAATGGAACTTGAAGCGAGAGAATCTTCCGCTGACCTTTCTCTCTTTTCATCTCCAATACGCTTTTGATCTTTTTCTCACTCCCCCTCCCCCTCGACGAAAGAGAGGAAAGAGATAGAGAAAGAAAGAGACAGGAATTTCCGTCTGCGCCCCTTCTTCAAAATATCAACTAAACGATAACTTTATTTATTATTCATTCGGCCGCACACTCCTCCCTTTTGACGCCGCGTCCCCAATTTTACAAAGTAGTTTTTCAAAGAATTCAGCGAGCGATCTGCCCATGAGACAGTGGGGATACGTACGATGTGTATGTACTTAGGGCGCGATATATAGGAGGACGCGAGTTCTTACAGAATTATCATACCTATCTAATTGTAAGATATCCTGAATTATATATATATTTCTTTAATAATTATTTCTTTAATTGTGTAATTGTGTTTTTATCGCTGGGATATATTTGTCTTGTACACGTATACAGGAACAAGTGATAAGAACAAGCGAAAGTTATTTAATTACAATATTAAACACAAAACTGTGGGAGTAGCAAATCAAATTTGTTACTTCTGTAATGTTATAATATTCGTGACATTTGAATTTAATAATCGAAGTGTATACATAACATATATATATATATATATATATATCTGAATCGAATAAGCGAAGCTAAAGTTAATATCGTGACGTCTGCCTGGTTTTCCGATATAACTTCAGCCGAATCTTCATCTTTCATGATTTGTTCGTCGTCTTTCGCGCGTTACATCCTCCACCCGAGATCAGACGCCACTTTTCTTTCCCGTTCCCCACGCCCGCGCGTTCATTCTCCCGCCTCTATGACCAAGAAGTCCCCGAGGATAAAGGGATCAGAGGAAAAAGGGGATATGGATTGACACTCAAATTCCACCGGTAAAGGATCTCTCCTTCCGTCCGGTCATTTTTCTTACCCTCGTCGCGCTCTCTCACGAACGCCACGAGACGGCGAATATCTCTGCTCTCTCTCGCGAGTATCTCCGGTTTATAACAAACTAGATTCATCAAATTCGACACCGATCGTCCGTCCGTCGCACGGTCGATTTCTCGGCCTGGATTTCGCGCAAAGAACACACGTGATTTGAACAGTAAAGTAAAATCTTTTTTTTAAAAAAAAAGAAGAGTGCCAAGATTTACATATTAAAATATTACGTGTATCAAAATTTTTTATCAATATATTTTGTATCTCTGTAACTCTGATAAAAACATTTTTTTATCATTTTATATGAGAAAACAATTTAAGAATAAAATTAGGTAATTTTTTTTATCACTTTACATGCCTCTAAACTCTAGAAAAACAAGTAAAAAAAAACGCTGACTTTCGTGCGGCACACTTCAAGTAGACAACCTGGTATATTGACACGGGGAATACCGCGCTAAATCATCTGTCACCCTTGAGCTCACCCCCCTCGTAGTATCACCGGGAAACTCTCAAGTCCCCGTCTGTCTATCTGCCGTCACTCACGTAAAGCTTCTGCGGTGTTACGAGGCAATACTTCGCGTGCCCTTCCTCCCTTAAAATAAGGTGTTTACACCTAATCGCATTTCAAGGGTTCAATTTATTAAAAGAACACCGTCCGATCTCGACAGGGCTATTCTCTCTATCCCTATCGACGTTTTCTTAAAATGCGTTCGAATGTCACGTCGATATATTTCACGCAAATATTGTAATTAACAAATCTTCGTACAAAACAGATTTTATAAGATTTAAAAAACAAAACTCTGCCTGAACAACCGAAACGAAATAAGCAGCGCGCGCGCATTTCTCACGAGGACGCGCTTGTCCTTCAAAAACAAGAAAAATTACAGAAAAATTTATTATTGATGTTTTTAATTTATTAAAATCCCTGCGCTGAACACAGTTTTTATTATAATATTTAAAATAAGGCCACATCAATAATAAATTTCTACAAGGGAATTTGTCGTTGTTTGTGTTGCTCCGCTCTTTCTACAAGTGCGTCCGAATGTGATGCAATTTGTCCGAAACGATTAGGAGGTAATCTGAACTTATCGAGTAACCCGAACCGCATAAGTTTACGAGTTTTGGAACTTATCGAGTTATCCGATACATTGTTAGGCCACTTGAATTTATCGGCCGAATAAACGCGAAACACGAGATCGCATCGATAAAATTTAAAGTTCGACAGATTTGCTTGGCGAATCTCGCGTATGTTGAAATCAATCGAATTGTCGACGCATTTTCTAACGAGACCATTGTCACTCAAGTCAGTTTATTTTATTCAACAGTAAACAATTTGCAATATTCTCTGATATAAAACATTAGCAAACCGCGATGCGCGTTAAGGATGTCCAACTTATTAACATACATTCGCGAGCGGAAGCGCCGCCGAAAGAGAAAAAGAGAGAAAGAGAGAATTGATCTAATAAGGGATTATTGCGCCCCCGCTACTAAAAGGGACGACAAGACACCGCGACGACGGGAAGAATGGAAAGAGCAACAACAAAGTAGAGACTTCGTCTTCGGAGGGCCAAGTTGTGCCAGTCGATGCGGCATGTTGCAGGATCGTCCGCGAAAAAATTTCACCCCAGCCTCTCCCTCCGTCGCACAGCTCCCTCTCTATATATTCCGGAAACCTTCCCTGTGGATGTGGAAGCTTTTACAGCGTCAGTGGGCACAACCACCACCACCATCGTCACCGCCGACGCCACCTTCTACTCTTCTTCGTTCTCTTCCTTCTCTGTCCACCCTCGCGCTCCGCATCCCTCCGTTTCTCACTGGAAGAACATGGCTCCCAGGCAGGAGATCCGTCCGTCCACACCCTCGCTCTCTCGAGCAACCTCCGCGGCCCGTTTTCTCCGACACCCCCGCTCGCCCCAGACACTTCCCTGCCTCGCTCCTTTCCTCCCTCTTGATGTCCCCTTCCTCCTCCACTCTCCCCCCGTTGCATTTTAAATCAAAGCCTCGGAGGTAACGCAATCACCAGGCATCACGACGCTTCCACAATTTTCTACTTTAAGCTACTTTATGTATTAGTACCCCTGCCGTGTTCCTCCCTCTTCCTTCTCCCCCGCGCAAACCCTCGACGGTTTCTCGTCGACGGCGCGCAGCGTCGTTCCCCGTTCCCCCGTCGTAACCGCCCTCTCCCGCGCCACGTCAGTGCCCGTCACACCCCCTAACCCCCCCGGGTTTCGCAGCGTTGCTCTTCTGTCTCTCGGATCCTCTCACGTTCTGCCTTGCCTCCCCCGGACTACCGTCACCCCTCAGCACTGTGACTGGTAACAAGGTTATTTTATTAAACGAACCTCCGCATCGCCCGCGCTCGCCAACGTCGTTGGAATTCGAGACTGCGCCGCACAGCTCGTGCTCTAACCGCGAGCGAGAAACACCGTCGTACTTGCAAACACAACGGGGGTAGGTGTGATACACAGTGCTTCTTGTGGAATGTTAAGTATGAACGCGAACACGCGGACTTGGACAGAAAGCGGAGGAGAGCGCGGATCAATTTACTGATTTGAATCAGTTATTTTATAAGCTCGTGCGGCAAAAATACCCGAGCGAAACAGATTTGCCGAACGTAACTAAATGGAAACGAGAAACACAACACACGGATTTCTCCTCGATGAGAGAAAAACCGACATTTTCGAATGCGCAAGAAAAATTCAACGTCGGAATAAAGAGCTTCGTAAAATTCACAGGAATGAAATTTATCTTTCACCTAAACCAAGTAATGCGTTTACGTTTCCCTTATTTTTTTTTTCTCTCCCTTTTATGACACGCGTCATTCCGCCCATTCCCGTGCCGCGAAAGTCCGCGCAGTTTCAACCGCGTGAAACGACAGAAATTCACTTAATGCGATGTTCGCGCGGCAACGCGCACGGTCTTTCGTGGAGCGGAAGGTTGCAGTTGCGTAAAAAAAAAAAAAAAAAGAAAAATAGGGGTTGTCGAAATAAAAGCGATAAGGAGAAATGCCGTCTGATACAACAAATAACAAAGATATTACAAGCGATAATGTGATTATTGTCTCTTTGCCCCTTTTCTTTCCGCATCAAACGGATCTGGATGACGTCCCGTGGTAGTTACTTATGTCGGGGATGCGCGCGTATGTATGTTCGCGGCGTGCAGCTCGATGTAATCCAGTCACCACGTAACGCGATTACGCTCCTAACTCGGCCTCTCATTTTGCGTCTCTCTCTCTCTCTCTTTTTCTCTTTCGATCATCCGGTCCTCTTTCCTCTCGCACCGTCGCTTTTTCAGAATCTCTCTCTTCTTCTCGTCGCTCGCGCTCATATCTCCTGTCGCTCTCGCGGCTGAAACTCGACCATCCCTGGAGGCCGAATAACGCGGAGCGAGAGCTGCAGCTTGAGTAAATGCGGGTAGTTATATCGTGGCATTAATAACGGGTTGAAGGAAACCATCGACGCGCCCGGTGTCGTTATTTCTCTCTCCCTCTCACTGCCCCAGATAATGTCTATTACCACCTTGTTCGCCATTTGTGACGCGTGTACGGCGACTTAAAATAACTAATTGGAAGTTAACTTGCTTGGGAGAGTGTGTTCAATATTTACATAAGTGAGTTAAGCGTCCCAGTGACCGGACGCGTACCACTGGCCGGATATTTATTAAAGAAAAAATGTATAATATGTAAAAAAGGTTAGAAGCTAATATTTAAAAATGTATCTTAAAAAATAATTAATATCCCTACTGAAATGTTAATATGTTTACATACAATATTTAAAATAAAATTATTTCTCTTTATTAAATGTTCGACCATTGATACACATTCTCGATAAATATCCGGTTATTGGTTTACAGTCTGTATAAAATAAAAAATACGACAAAATACATATTTAGACGATAAATGCGTTTATCCGTATGGTTTTATTCAGAAAAAAAAGAAATCACTTCGCGATTTATGATAAAGCGATTCGTCCTTGATTCTCCATTAGCCGTAAATCTATTTTTAAACAGCCGGTTTTTCCTCGCGCTCTTTTTCCTCTTTCTTCACACAATCTATAATGTAAACTAATTAACAATTCTTATATCTACTTAAAATCACTGCGCGCGTACGTGTACAATTTTAAATCAATTCTGAGATATATCTGAACTGAAAAAGAATCTCGTGCGAAAATTTGCGGAGACGAAATTCATAAGACAATCAAAGTTTTTAAGCGTGTGCGTTATGCGAGCTCGAATCTCTGTGCGTTTCTGACTTGGTTAAGGAACGTGTGTCGCTCGAAAGCGAGACGATGCTCGCGAAAGACTAGCGATGAGGCGCGCGGATGTGCGCGGGCAGGACGAGGAAAAGCCGCGGCTAATATGCGCTCCGCGGAGGATAGCCACGGACTCGCGAAAGGGGTAAACGCGATTTACACCATGACGACTATCGCCTCTCTTCTTGCGCAAAGTGCTTACGTGCGGTCGCGAAAGAGAGAAGGATAAGGGAGGAGGAGGTGAAGAGAAGGAGGAAAGGATGAGTTGTTACGACACACCGGGAGACAGGGATTCCGCTCGCGCGAAGGCTGACCGGAGAGAGGGTGCAAGGGGGAGGAAAAGTAGGGATGTTTGTCGTACGCGTTATTTGGCCAATAAAACCACGTGGCGGCGCACAAAGCACCCCCGCGTCGCCGTTCGCGGACGGACCATCGTCAGAGAGAGCGTGAAGACCTCGGGGGTGACGGGGGTGAAACGCGTCGCGAGAGAGAAAGGAAGAGGAACGCGTCGTGTAGGCCACGCCTCGCAATGCGCACAGCGCACGCGCGGTTCCGCCTATCATCCGCGCACGTTTCCCGTCGCGGCCCGCGAACGGAACGACGGATCGTCCGCGGACTCCACCGCGGCCGCGACACGTCGTCGTGTGCGACATACCGTCGGTCTCTCCTCGCGGCTTCGCGTGCCGGTTACGAGTGCGGCCAGAGAGAAAAAGATAGAGTTTCTTCTACGTCAAGTCCTGAAGAAAGGGTTCGTCCATCCGAGGATTCGTCTGCTCTTCGCGGGTTACATCGTCCACGAGAAGAATACGACGAGGAATACTCGACCCTACCACGTGAGGCTGATCGGTTCCACCTGACTTGGCTGATGTTTTGGTATTCGACTCCGAATCCCCGTTGAACTGCCGCTTCAAAGAGGATCTTGGCTGTAGGAAACACGTAGAAATTATTCTGGAGAAGTTTAAGGATTTTTTGCTCGCGATCGCCTGTAAGCAACACGCCGCGGAAACAAAAATTCGTCGCTGCCTTCTAGACGCGGGAAGTGCTGCTTCTCGAAAAGGAACACTTTTCGATTCTCACAAGTGTCTTAGATTCTTACCGCTTCTTGCGACATACATGACGTTTGAATTGCACTTGTTCGTTTTCTTGTCATCTGTTGATTCCGAATGTAAGGAGCAAGCGTGCGTTGTCTAGCTCGAGAGAATGTCAAAATATCTCGACCGCGTGTGATCGTCAGGTTTGCACATGACGGTAACGAACGGTCTTTTCCTCATCCTGTCACACGTTGACGCGCACACGCGACGGACGATCGCGTTTTCAGATTCACAGGAACTCATCTCCGAGATCGGTCGCCACGAATTTTGTGACAATCTGACTGTGATCATGACAGATTGAACTATCGAAAGTATACGATTGAGTGTTTCGTTGGAGTTATTGAAAACCTGTTTCGGCGGAACAGTGCGACCTGAACGCGCGTCGAAAACATATTTTACAAAAACTGATGTGATATTCCGCAAGTCGGAGACTTCGAAAACTTCGAACGTTGCGAAAACACGCATGCGAAGTTGAAGACGCAAAGTCGAAACGTCGTCACGAAGTTGAGGAAGTGTGGCGGGAAGTGACGGGATCGACGATATATAAATCGAAACGGGGGTTCGATCGTTTGCGGAGAATTTTCCGGCTGATATTCGCGGAGGAAGAGGGTCCGCGGCGGTGCGGAGGAACTCGGGAAAGTGTTGTTCAGCCACGAGTCCAGGATTCTCACCCCCGGAGGCGGTGCCATCTCGCCCGGGGGCGCGGGGCCACCCGCGAGCCCATCACCGGGACACTATCATCCCCCAACGCACAGTCCGCCCCTGGTCAAGGTGAGCTGTTTTTCTCTTATTTTGAACGAGCGTGCCAAAAACTCTTTAGGTGGGAAACAAAACCGGCTATATGGAAAACGTTCGAAACACATTCATTAGGTGAAGTAAAAAGTTCTGAGCGTTTTTTTGCTTTATTTCGACGATGAAAACGCTCAGAACTTTTTACTTCACCTAATATTAATTGAGAAATATATTATTACAGTAATTAATTATTCATTTTCGTTAATGAAGAATTTATGACTTTTTTTTTTGTTTAATCACATTAAGTTGCGTTTCATAACATAACATTTACTTCATTCGACGATAAATAAAGTCGTTCGATCGAATTCGTTTGCGTAAACGATATAAAAACCTCAATGCCAGCCAGTTTTAGTCTTGCACCTTGGTGTGTATGTGCGCGCTTAATTATTACGATTATTCAAATACTCGGATTAAATAGTAAATAAAACACATACGCGAGTGTATTATTTATTAAATTATTTATTAAATTATATTATTATATTATTATTATTTATTTAATTATATTATTATTTATTAAATTATTCGTTTTATTGTGTACGTATGTATCGCGACGGATAACGAAGAGATTGAAACAATTGAATAATAGTAGTACGACCACAGGCGAGAGCACTATTTTATCTGTAACTAATGCATTTCGGACGTCCGGCTTTTGAAGTAATGTACCTACTTAAATCTCGCGTTCAGAACATGTTCAACTCAGGTTTCGCTGCGAGTTTTTTCCATTTACAAGTGATGTAGAAAACGCACTTGACGCAGAAGAAAAGTACACCAGATGAGAGACAACAACAACGTTGAGAGACAAGATTAGAGAGCAAGTAGAAATAATCGCGCGCGGATGTGTGAACGGATAAGTAAATTGAATTAAATTGAATCGGCATGCGGACGAAACAAGAGAGTGTCTCAATTCAGATATAATTGTGTTAAACGCGAGCTGTTGAGCTTTCGTTATTAAATACACATTTGTTTATCCCTCAATACGTGCACGCGCGCTGATACATTTTACATGCAACTTGTGCCTTGCGCGATAATCACGCCCCGAGAAATTATTAATTCGATATACGCCCGGAGGTTTAAATTTGATCGTCGCTTGTTTCAAAGTCGATCAGAATTATCCTGTCACACTTAAGTAGTAGCCTCGCTGGGGATAGAGCGGATGAACGTAATGAGTGCCATAAAATGCATTTACAAGTGTATGTATGCACTTGTGTCACGTTGAATAATGGAAATGAACGACATCGAAAAAAAAAAAAAAAAAAAGAAAAAGATTCTTCCTTTCTGCTTGTTCTCACCTCGATATTTTGCGCGCTTCGGAAATGTTTTTATTACATTTATCGCCGGATTGCACTGTGCTATACTTTTTCTTTTTCTTTTTTTTTTTTTTCAAGCTTCCGTTTAGAGAACGACACGCTGTCTCTTCCGCGCGTTGTCTCTCAGTTCCATACATTATAAATCCAATTTATATACCTATACGCACTCTGTCTCACACACGTGAGTCAGAGAAAATTATGTTGTAAAAATAACTTTCGACCGTCATCGAATTATTTTAACTATTTAAGTTCGTATGCGAACGAGTACGTGACGAGCAATGTAAGCTTTGAGTAGAAAATTGATGCGATTTGGACCATCCCGTTCTATTTTCCATAGACAGTTCGCAACGCAATCAACGCGCACAACGATGTACGTACGAGTCAGTGCGTGATCATCTAATAAAAAAAAAAAAAAAATGTTTTTCAAATATACAATCGTGTAAAATCGTGACTTCTCGTGACTTCTCGTATCGAGAGATTATTTATTGCGTCTGACGAACGTTGTGGCACAACGTGAACGGCGGAAACTCGTCAACAATCCACGGCATACATGACAATAATGGCATTAGTTCCGGATAACCGATAATATGAACTTGACTCTGCGCTAATAGGATTAGAATTTGCGGCACGTTCAGACAACCACCTATTCTAAAGTGCGCTCCATTGAAGCTGCTCGACGAACCGTCGAGTATTCAATCCTAATGCAACACCGTATGTATGTACATACAAAGTATGCCGAAACTTTGCGCGCGCGCAAAGAATGAAATTAATGCAAAATGTTAATTATTTCGTTTTACACAATCGAGATATCGAAATCAATATTCATTAATTGTTTCACCGTGACTCAAGCTGATATAATTGATACGCGGCAGTCACGCGGAAATGAATATATTTACACGTGTAATTGCACAGTGAAATATTTGTGCGTGTTGTATTTACGGCGCTCTGATAAAACGACTCTATGATAAAAGTCGGAAATACATGATGTTGCAATTAGAACCAAGTGAGAAACTAATTGAGTTAATTATACCGCGTGTGTGTATACGTACGTACATATAAAACCTCTCTCTCTCAAAAAAAAAAAAAAAAAGACTCTTCCTAAACGAGAAATATCACTTCTCGCTTGTTGGTTGATTCAGTCAAACATCCGCCAGTTTTACTGGGGCAACTTCCTCCCTTCTCCAACATATTTCGGGTTGTCTCTCTCTTTCTTTCTCATCCTTCCTCTCTCTCTCTCTCTCTTTCTCTCTCTCAGCGTTACTTCCGGAATCAAGTGCGATCCCGGAATTCGACGCGACAAGCGCAATACGATATCGTCCTCGGAAAAGCGGCTGCTCTTTATGGTCACGTAATAACCGTGGCAGGGGATGTGTCGCTGTGTGGCAATAGTGGCGGGGAGGAACAGTTTCGCGAATCGTGAAAGAGAGAAGAACAGAGGGGATGTAGAGAGAGAAGAGAGAGAGAAAAGCAGGATGCGCGACGGATAGACGAAGAAAAAGAGGCCGACGCGATGATGATGGGTATAAGGGCGGCTGTCCGAGCTCGTTTTCGTCAGCCGCGGCGAAATCCCTCCGGGGACCGCGCGGCAGCTGTCTGCGGACACTGCCGTTGAAGAAGAAGACTTGCTCCGCCGGTCAAAACTTAAGTTCGCGGAGCGATTTAACGTCCGCGAACCTGCTGCCGAATCCGCGATACGGTATATATTTTTTGCGTTGAGTTAAAGAAAATAAATAAAATAAATAAATAAATAAATGCGACAATTCTCAATTATATCAAGCGTCGTGCGAGAGAGAATTCGCTTCTCATCAAATATATAGACTTGGAGTAAATCTCACGTAGCGTGTAATTTTTGAAGGAAATTGTGCGGATTCGCAGAG
Source organism: Pseudomyrmex concolor (assembly GCA_014839585.1). Taxonomy (NCBI): domain Eukaryota; kingdom Metazoa; phylum Arthropoda; class Insecta; order Hymenoptera; family Formicidae; genus Pseudomyrmex; species Pseudomyrmex concolor. The sequence goes on along the minus strand of QVOB01004510.1, from coordinate 39,675 downwards.
CGTCACGTCGTCTGAAGAGAGGGACTACATTCGCGTTCTATCCGACATAATTTTCTAATCGCGCGCGATCTTGACATCCGATACGGAATTTATTAATTGAGGATGCGAGGGGAAGAGAGGGAAGGGGGCCTTCCCGCGTGCGGCCCTGCGAGGACGCGCGTACACGCGCCCGACACTTTCGCTCTGATTAAACTTAATTCATTCGGCCGACGAGAAACGAGGCGCAGCGCAGAAGACGTTAACATTAAACTGCTCCAAGAGCCGCGCCGCTGGCTTGCGCTGTCTGCCGTCCAATCCTGCCAAGTTAACCTCATTAATAAATTAATTAGATATTATTGTGTTGGCAGCCACAGGGCGGCAGCTGCGGGTTACGCTCTCCTCGTTCTTCTCGCTCTCTTTCTCATTCTTTCCACGCCCGCGTTCCTCTCGCAGACGACAGTCTCTCGCGCGGGTGACGAAGAAGAGAGTGAAAGACGGTCGGGACCCGTGACGTCACTTGTTACGACGACAAAATGCGTGTTTTTTTTTTTTTTTTTTTTTTTTTTTTTTTTTTTTCCGTCGTCGAGCGATTGGTCCGAAACGATTACCGCGGTGTTGTTTCTCCTCCGATTTTATTAGCTCTTGAACGAATCAAATTCTATTCTCCTAAAGAATCCGAGAAATATATCCGGATTTTTCTACAGATTTTTACTTTGGGCATAAAAATTTCAGTATCCCCGAAACTTCAACCGTAATGTAAACACAACGATAACAATTTACGACAATTCTATTCTCGTATCTTATCACCGCGAGATAAGCTTTGCAACGCGCTCAAGAAGAAGACTCTTTCTCGCGAGTTGTGTCGCGGCGCTCATTACGAGATAGTACGGCTCTCACTGAGGTAATGACAAAAAGCACACGCGGCATTATCATTGCGGAGTGTATGGCATTAAGCAGTAGGGGGTCAGGATTAGGATGTCGGCCATTACCGCGCGTCACTGACCGTTTATTCTACGCCGTGCGGTGACTTCCTCTAGACGCGCGTATATGTGTGATCGCGCCATAACCGGGAGTAGGATGAGGACGTTCGCGAGACCGGCCGGATTGTGCATTCTCCGTATGCGTGATTCACCTTTCGATATCAATGTCAATTTAACTCAATCGCTCGTCTTTATTTTAACGGACGATCTCCCGCGGCGCGACACGAGAGAAGAGAACGGAGGGATAGTTTCCTCAAGAAAATATCAAGTTAATTCTTCTGCGTCTACACACACACACACACACACACGAGCATGTCTAAATTGTTAATTAATCTCGCTCGCAAATTTTATTAAATATTTCCTCTCCGCGAGTTTCTTTTCCATTCCCAAAGATGTTTCCGTCTCAATTGAATTCGATTAACCGCAATCTCATGCGCGCACCAACCGATGATCGTCGACACAGTGTATACAAAACGCGAGTCGGAAAGGAAAGATCTAATTATGATTGTGAATGATGGCCGCCGCAATTCGGATCCAGCGATTTAATGGAAGAGGAATGTTTGCGAGAGAAGAGAGAGTCTCTCTCTCTCTCTCTCTCTCTCTCTCTCTTTCTCTCTTGCGTGCACACAGCCCGACGTCGGGATCGAAATTGACCTTTAATCGCAGTGGCGCCACGCGAGCATGAATAATTGGCCGCGTCAGGAGCGAATTCGACGACGGACAATGCCGCAATAGGCCGAATCGGCGCGTATCATTTATTCATTCAGGCTGGCTAGCAGCAGCTGGCAATGGTCGAGCCGCAAATTTGTAAATCGCATTAAGCCGCGGGGGATACGCGCGCGCGCGGGGGGGGGGACGTGGAAGACAGGAGGGAGGAGGTAAAAAAAAAAAAAAGTAAAAGAGCGAATCCGGTCTCTCCGTCCGCGAGGATCAAAGTGCCCGCAATTTTCACTTACCGCCAACGGCATTTCGGCGGCGACTTCCGCAATCCACGCCGGTTTTCCGATTCGCGCTGTTTTCCGAGCATTCTTCGGGGATATCTCCAAAAAATATATATTTTTGTAATTTTGTAATAATTATCTAACAGATGAAATAAAATTAATATAATATTCTTTAAACAACAAACCACACGCGCTATACATTTGTGGGTGGAATCTAAAGAGAATATGCATATTATCTTCATCAAATCGCGAATTCGAGAGTGGGTAAGAAATTAGGTCGCTGAAGCACGAAGAAAGCCGGGCCTGGGCCGCAAATTGAGATTCTCGCGCCGGCGGACCGCCACCGCGAGTGAACTATGTAAACGAATACCGTGGATACTCTCATGATGAAAGCGAGTTTCCCCTCGAGACGCGACAGAGAAAGAGAGAGAAAGAAAGAGAGAGATAGGGTAACGTAGTGCGGAGGAACGTTTATACGGAGAAATGCACACACGCGCTTTTCGTCGTGCGCGCGGACACGCCTCCTTTTCCTCCTTTCCCGAGATGCACGGGGGCAGAAAACGATCGAGAGAAAGGAGAACGGAACACGGTGGCGCGGAACGGAACGAGGAAGAGTCGCGAAGGGGAGGCGAGAGAGCGGCCGGGAGATTGGAGGGCGGTTGCGGTGGCGGTCGGGGGTTAGATGAGAAGAGAGCAAGGATCGCGCGGCGGGTTATCCGGTATATATACCGAGGGGGAGGAAGCGCGGGGGAATAAGGCGCGCGGCGCGAGAGAGCGGCTCCTCTCTTCTTACCCTTTACTCCTCCGCCATCCTTCCCCCCCCCCTCGTCCTTCGATCCCCGACGGCGCGGCAGTGGCGGCGGCGGCGCAGCGGCTCCTGTTTTACGCTTTTCGACTTTTTCAAGATTTATCCTTACCGCTTCCTCGCTAAATCGCTTTCCGGGCGAAATTTACGGTCAGGCAATAATACAGGAGGAGAGCACAGCCCGGACGAGTTGCAGCACACACTATCGCTCGGTAAAGAACACGGGGGAGAGGATACGGTGGCAAGGGGGCGCAGGAAAGAGCTCGGGTTTTCTCAGACCGTCCAGCCGAGTAACGGGGAGTCTACATACATTCCCGGCACGTTCCCAGCTTCTTCTCTACCTGACTGACTGCCTCTTCTCCTACTTCTACCTCCCTCTCTCGTGCGTTTTCTTTTACAAGCTTCCTCTTTACCCTATCTTATCCCCGTGAGTGCTACCACCCGGCCATTCGGCGCCTTCGGGAACTATGACCGTTCGGCGTGAACGCGCTGCAATTGATCGTATCACATCCGTGATTGAAAGAAGTAGAAAAAATTTATAGAAAAAAAATGTTAGAGATGATATCCGTACATTTCATAAGATGAAGATGTTATTATTTTTTAAATTTGCGAGACAATGTTATTTTGAACTTAACAAGAGAACATTTTACGTGTGCTTACTGTCACAAAAATACACGCGTCGGTAAATGACAAAATCGCAAAAATTTATAAAAATATTCCGAGAAAATAAAGTATAACGCGTGAAAGACAGAGAGAGAGAGAGAGAGAGAGAGAGAGAGAGAGAGAAGGCGAGTGTGCAAATTCCGTTCTGCTTGCAGAATACGCGGAAAAATGTGTACCGCATAACGATCATCTTTCAAGCGATCTCTCGCGAATTTTCGTGGAAGTTCGCGGAAAATGAGATTACTTGGAACGAGGTTTATGCGGTATGCGGTAAAGTTATAAGCGCGTCGCGGATTTGGCAACTCGACCGCGTTGCGGCAGAACATCCTCAAATGGCGTAACGTGCGCATTGTGTGTGTGTGTGTGTGTGTGTGTCAAGTTTTCCTGTGCGCGCAACTTTATCATATCTATCTTCCAATTGGTGCGCGCGCGCGCGCGCAGGCGAGGGTGAAATTGATTGACCATCGCGAAACGTGTCTGGGACGGGTGCCAAATCCGCAGTGGTTTATGAGACGCGCAACTATATATATATATACGCGCGAGAAACAAGTGGATGATTGCGCGATTATTCGCGGACAGATTCGCGGAGACGAGAACAGAAGAAAAATTCCGCCGCGCTTTTCCGCGCCGGATTCTGTGATAAAAATGAGTCTCACGGAAATGGCCACGGAGGAGCCGCTCGATTCTGTTGAATAATGTATGCACGACAATGGTATCTGATGTATGATTCATGAGAGCTATTAGCGAATGTATCGGTAAATGCTTACTTGTTTACAACTGAGCGCGAATCTTCTTTTTAACATTGTATAAACGAGGAGATTAAAAAACAAATAACTAAAATTAAATAACGTAAAGTAAAAAGTCACGCGCGATTGCATACAGAATTATACGAGAAAGAACATGTTGAATTACAAGTAAGTTCCTTTTCTTAATACAATTTTTAAAGTAAACATAAATCAATATACATATTTATATTATTTGAGACGTTTTTTTTTTTACAATGAGTTTTCAAATTAATTAAGGAGGATAAACAGGTGTTCTAATTACAAACCAAGTGTGATTGTTAACATTCGATGGAGATTTTCGAGATTTAAACTAAGCATCTGATGTAGTTTATTAAGTTAAAATTATTATTTATTTGCAATTTAAAAATATTTCGCGCGTACACAGCGTTTGACTCTCACACAAACGCCGTATTATTTCTCTTGAAAACTATCAGAGCCTCGTTCGGACTATTTGGTTCTTCTCTTTTGATATTTTTTACGCGATAGAAAATAAAGCAAATGAGTCGAATCTGATAAATTCGCGCTGCATAAAAAAGAGTTTTACAGATAAAATAAAGTAAAGAGCGAGAGAGAGAGAGAGAGAGAGAGAGAAAGAGAGGGAGAGGAAGAGAAATTACATTACATGCGTCGTCAAGTATGGGGAGTTAATAATTTATCCCAAACGTCCCGGCATACGCAATCGGATCAACAGACACTCCACAACCATCCGTTTACGTTAGAGTGTACATATGTAAGTAAGCCGGACATGTCGCTAGCGCTTTTCCCCGGGCCTTTTCCGCGCGGGAGAGAAAGCCAGGCGATAAATAATATAAATGGACCTCAAACGTGACGACGCGACGAGTATCATTGAGCTAAGAGAGCGAGCGGTCACTCGGCAACACGTGACCACCGACGATCATCCCGCACCCCCGGAGATTCCCTCGCGTACAGCCCGGACCGGACTGAGAGATACACCGCCCAAGAGTGTGAAATAGAGAACCAAAGTGAGGAAAGAGTAGATTCTTCATAACAAAAGTGTGTATAACAATAACAAGGAGAACAAAGCGTGAAAAGAACCGGGAAAAGAGAAAAATATGATGCAAGGTGAATGTCCCATTGACCGGACAAGTATACGGACACCGTGGAATCCGGACATTTGTGGAAGAAATAAAATTACAACCAAGTATTTATATACACGTGAAGAAATAATATAATACGTTTTTGATGTTTAAACAAATATATCTTAAAAACTATAGTTAAAAAATTAAGAAGTTTTAATATTTACATATCTAATAATTACTTCTTTAGCAAATGTCCGGACATTTTACTTTACTTTCGAATTATATTTTCTATGTACGGGCGCGTTTGCGTGTGTGTCACTTCATCGATTAAATTTAGCTCGAGACTTGGCGGACATAATGCGAGTATCTTGTAATATTTTTATTCTAAGTTATACACACACATACGGGAAAAGGGAAGGGGAAAAGGAAAGAGGAAAACGACCGCAGACTCGCCGGCAGAGAGTACGGGTGAATCGAGTCGTCTAAGGGGCGCGACATATTGGACGAAATTGGCGCATATCAAACAGGGAAGCAATTGGAATAGCGGCGGGATCCGGAGAACCCCCGCATACCCCCCGATTCTCTCGCGCGCGCTCTCGGTTCCGCTGGAAATGGTGCCCTCGGGGCTCGAAGCCGGGCTCGGGAAGCGAAACCCTCGACTGCGCATCCCCTATTCCCTCTCGCAGCCCGCGGCTTCGACCTCCGCAACCCCCTTTCTCTCTCGCCGCATTGGGTGATATTACATCGCCTACTATGTCTATTCTCCCGTCTCTTTCTCACGTAGACGCGTGCTCGTCTCGGAACAAACCTAACTTCGGCTTGATATAACTTCGCCGTGGTGAATACAATAATACCGCGTACAATGACCCACGATAGGATGGCGATGATTCGCGTCAGTTTGATGTTTCTGGCGTTCTTGATTGCGTCGATTATATTCCTGCTCTCGCACCCTCCATAGCGAAGGAATGTATTATAATTGAAGAAAGACTATTTTAACAACTAGAAACCACAGAGTTGCATAATGTACAATATATTTTTAGCCTTACCACAATTGTCAATTTGACGTTTTATTCGTCGTTATTTTTAATACTTAAACGATTAACAAAGCTTTCAGCTATGAAGAAAAGAGTTGACTCTAATAATATAATAACAATTAAAAAATAATCCCTGTGATTTGAAAAAAAAAAAAAAGACATTTGAAATCTGTCACTTTTTGACAGATGTTCGGTTGTTCTCTAGTGTTGAAGCTAAAATGATCTCAGGAAATAACTCGAGATTTTTTAAACTAGATTTGTGTAATAAAAAAAGATGTATAGAGAGTGAAAAAATCAAAGTTCATTTTTCAATATCAAAGAGAAGAATGTTTCGCTTTTCTTTTTTTTTTGGAAGGCGTTTTTTTTTTTTTTTTTTTTTTTTCGAGCGCGCCGTATCTCGCGGCGGAGGCTGACAGAGGGATTCTTGCTCGAGGCAGAAGTCGGGCTCGCAGTTCTGTCGCGGGTCTGTGTAACCGGAGAATCAATACGATCCTCCGCCTCTTCTGCGTTCGGTGCGCCAATTGAGCTCGTTGAATCTGTACACCGAGCCACGCGGTTACGTATCACACACGACGAACGAACGCACAAACGACGAAGACGACAACGCGATTGCACGTATGCACGTGCGTCGGGATTTCACGCACACGCACGTGAACGAAAGCCAATCTGACTGACAACCTACCTACAGATCCAACTGCGATCGATTAAACGGAGACGCGCCCGCGTGGCGCGGCCACCAAACAAACTCATCCGTGTAATTGGCAAATTGACAGATTAATTCAATCATGCCGTCGATGCTTCTTCTTCATCTTCTTGTTCGGTACTCGTTCGCCTCTCGTTCAACCCTATCGTTAATTTATTCCGTCGACGAGGAAAGAGAAAGTCGCCTTCTGCTCCGATTTCCGTCCTAGGCAGATTTTAGTCCGATTTAGTTTATCTATAATATTACACGCTGTGATTGTCTCTCCCGCTGTGTAACACAAAGCAACAATCTTGGACGAAAAAAACAAAATATGTGTAATATTACAATTTCGTTGCAATATTTTCTTAAGTCGAGGAGAGACCGTGTCTCTCTTAATTTTTCGTAAATGAAAAACCCAGTATATCGGAGTGTTAAAAATCGTAACAATCATTTTATTTTATCTATTCGACCGATCTTTAATTCCATTACTCGACGGAGTGCGGTGACATTTCTTTCCGCGATCGGGCGACACGGTCCGTGGTGCGATAATCGAAGCGCGCACCACCACCCGCGGTGCGCGGTAGACGGAATAAATCAAATGCCGAATGGATAAGAGGGAAATAAACCGAAAACCGCCGGCCGCTGCTCTCTGCGAATTACGAGGGGAAGGAAGAGCGTGACAGCGCGGGAGAGGAGAAAAACACGCGCGGGAGGGGAAAGCAACGCCGGGAAACGGCGCGAGAACGCGCGAGCGAAGGATATAAACACACGGGGGGGTTGCGTCTCCCCTTTCTGTAAAAAGGACGAGACAGAAAAGAGAGAAAGAGAATATTGGAAAGAGGGGGTGAGAAAGGGAGGTATGTTCTCTCGAGTGTGCACGTCGGAAAGGGCGTGTGCAATGCGGTGGAATCGAGTAGAGCGAAAAGTCAAATGGAGTCGACTTGCGCGGTGTGTGTCGGCGGTGACGGAGAGCAAAATGAAGAGGAGAAGAGTGCTACAGGATCAAGTGGTTCCTGCGCGCACAGGATTCGCGATTTTGAATCAGGTATCCTTTTTGGAGGATACGTCTCTCTTTTTTCACTCTCTCGCGTTTGCGCTTCGGACGTTTACTTGTCACGTCTTCTCGTCGACGAAATAAAAGCGATTCTTCCCTTTTTTTTTTTTTTTTACACGCAAAAGAGCGATTCTTCCCCCCCCCCCTTTTTTTACACAGCGAAGTAACTCGCAAAACGCAAATTCGCGACTAAAATCACGATAGATTATTTATAATAAAATAATTGCAATGGAGATAATATTGTGATGAAATTATACGATAATTATAATGAAATAATTGATAACAAATGATTAAGTTATGATTGTGTTCTCCGTGATTATTTCCGTGATTATATTCCCTGTGTCATTATTCATTGCGTGTTCACCCCTCTCCCACCCTGCTTTCGATGAGTGGCGCTTTTACGCCCCTCTTGCGTCGAGAAGAAACGTCCGGATGTGATTTTATCCCGGTGGACGGGCCGAAAGGTTCCGTTTCCGGATAACGCGGCATGCATTTATCGTCCTTAAATGTCGCAGGAAAGATCTCCTATAGGAGATTCCTTTGTGATTTGTTGCGATCGATACGAAACGTTAATGGACGTGTTAATTCACTGAGGACAGTCAAACGATATATGTTTAGTTTAATTGAAAATCAATTAAAATTGCAATTTTTTTTGGTACAAAAGAAACTTTTTTTTTTTGACGAATTCAATTTTCTGCCTCTGAGAATGTTAAAGGTCAGAATCGGCAATTGCCCCGAATAAAGAGATTCGGTTATACGATCTCGGAGATCGGAGGCAGTAACTTACGGTGCAGCGCTTCGGTCTTAATCAACTTTCAATTAAAACTTGTCTTTAGACAGCGCGCTCGAAAGGAAGAGGCGGTATATAAAGCAAAGTCTCGATATAAATCAATAATCAGTTCAAATGCTTACGTCGATGTATACTTACAATAACGAAATCGCCGTACTTTCCGCCGTTCTAATTTAGAACGTGGACCAGTTCGTAAACTCAATCTGTCTTAATTTCGTATTCCCAATTAAACTTGTGACGTTGCTTGTATTCGCGACTCGCGTGTTTTACTTCTCTTGTCATTGTGTCGCGCGTTTGTTGTATTTTTCTAATATAAATACGAGTAAGAGATTCGATAAAAATACAATTTCGTTTTCTCACATCTTAGCGCGATTCCGTTTTTATTCCACGTCGCGTCTATCTGTGAAATGTCCGGATTTTCTTATTGTTTTCTTATTGTTTTTCAAATACGCAAATTCGCACACAGTACAAGAACCATTTTTGCAATTTTCACGGATCCCTGCGTAATGTACGCAGCTAAATGATTACTGTTTAGCGTATTTATTATTTAATGCTGTTGTTGTTATAGTATCACATAACCGTTCCAAATGGCACAGAGATCGCGTCGCTACGGGCTCGCTCATTACATGCTATTAATTTATAATCAGTTATTCAATTCGGTCGAATTAATTTATTTACGCATTTAATACTGGAGTCACAACGCTATCCGGATTCTCTCTCTTTCTCTCTCCGTGTGTGTTTGCGGCTTTCACGCTTTTGGTCTTGCCGAAAACAAATTTTACGTAAGATGTGCGCGTATTGCGATAATTTTATTTACACGTAATCTGGCCTCTCGAAATCGGTCAAGAGCTAAACTTCTTTTTCATTCGGTTTTCTTACATCTACCAATGTTTTTTTTTAAAAAGTTAAATATAACAAACTTCTATTTTAAGTGTTGAAAACCTTCTCGCGGCTTTATATAAATAATTAACGGATCAACGACTGTGTTTTTATTAACGTGAGAGGGAGAGGGAGGAGAGAGAGAGAGAGAGAGAGAGGTGACTTTGAGCATTATACTGTCGGTAATGAACGGATTAAATCAAGGCGTACAATTTGATAGTATACAATAATATCACGTCGCTTTATAATCCGCTTAACCCTTCCCGGCTCAGCGATTTCAATCAGAATCACATGTCTCATTCAAGTAAATCTGTTTAATCTGAATGTTGTTGCGTTGTTTTCTTCGGGAGATTTCTCTCGCGATTAACTTTGTATCGTCTTGTAATTTTTATTAGGAAAAAACTTCTCGATTTGTGTTTACGTAAATTCTATTATCCAAGTTAAAATAAAATAAAAAAAAACATTTTGAAAATATTGGCGCACGTTTCTCGGTCGCAAGGAGCGTGTGTCTGCCGCGCAAAGTGATATACCGTAAGAGCTATTTTCGCGGAGAGGAGAGAGAGAGAGAGAGAGAAGATAGAAGGAGTAGCAAGCTCGGGGCGCACTTACGAAAGTTTACGTACGGCGGCGCAAATAGTTTTACATTATTACGTGCGTGGGAGGGGTGGGAGAGAGAGAGAGAGAGAGAGAGAGAGAGAGAGCAGATGCTTTCCTTCGGGTAAAGGAGGCGGATGAGAGATATCTAAGATCGATCAAGCCGTAATTATCCGCTTTGTATCGCATAATTCCCGGTTAGTTTGGACGCCGGCGTCGCACGTTCGATATACCGTCGGGTGCGCCGTGCCAGTAAAGGGGTTACGGCACGGGGGAGCAATACCATATGCAAAGTTAACCTCCATTAAATGCGTTAACTCGGCGACGAGCATGCTCCGATGCGCTTAACCAAAGTACATTACACCGATGCTCTCGATGCCGAGAAGCGATCCAGCCGTGTAGAGAGCGAGCCGGGCTCTTGTATACAGGATGTCCCATAATATCTGTCTGCCATGTGTGTGTGTGTGTTTGCGTGTGCGTGTTGTGGTTTCTTTAAACTCTGATTTGAAGCTGATTTCGCTCACGAGGGAAAATTGTCTTTCAAACGCGCGCGCGATTGGGAAATTTTGTAAAGAAGCGCGATGTGAAAATTGACGAGCGGTTTCGCTATTTTTTTACGGATAAATTTTTTTTTACCGATGGAATTTTAAAATCGCCTTTTATTAATTAACGAGATCCTCGATTGCAAACGCGGTTTCGAAAATCGCGGTCTGGTCTCACGAACACCCCGTATGTACGTTCTCTCGCATCTAATTGCTCGCGCCGAGACGAGACGTATTTACCCACAGTTCGTTTCGTCCTCGATTTCTTTTTGACGAGACGACAATGCGGCCCGTTAACCTCGCGACCGTCCACGCCGTAATATTATCGAAGAAGCCAATGTACAATCATATTGTGGACGACACATTCTGGGCCACGCTCTTCTCTCTTGACCCGTGGCGATCGACGCGCGCCGTTGCGCTGTGTCGTACAAACGTTTATAAACGTTTCTTTCAAAGACGACGATCGTTTTGACGGCGCGCGAAAGTGAGAAACAGATGACGGGATAAATAACACGCGATCTCGATGCGGCGGCTTTTGGCACAGCATAATCTTAAACAGATTATAAATTTACGCGCACTTTTTTTTTGTAGGAAAAAACCGAAAAACTATATCTCTTACAGAAATTTGGAGCATCGTTTTGAAATTTGTGTCACTCAAAAATAATATAATTTTGAGTGACACATTTTTGTGAGAGACTGCGGCAAAAGTCGTAAAAAAAAAAAAAAAAAAATATCGTATCGTACATAATCGGACACAATTTGATGACTTCACATCGTCAACATCTTCGCACATGTTCCCTCTCTTTCGAACTCGGGAGCGAAAGATTCTCCCTCGCCGATTCTCTCTATCTCTCTTTTTTTCACTTCACGTTAGAAGATGCTTATTAAATTGTGTCATCCACGAATAAGGGCTAACGCGCTGCATCCAATTTGTGCCGCTTAATTAATTCTCTCCAATTTATTCCCCGAGACCGGCCAATAAAGAAACCGGGACCCGCGCCGCTCGCCGGTCAACGAGCGCCGCCGATGCCACCGCAATATTGTCCCTAATAAAATCTTCGTTAATCGCGAGAGAGAGACTCTGTCAGCCATGAGTTTTCCGACGAGTTACTTGCGCGACGTCAATTGCGACAGCTCCACGAATTTCTCGAGCTGCGCGCGTTGCGTCGCTGCTCCGCGTTTGCACGCGATGTATATTTCACGCTTCGTATTGATATAAATCTTTCGCTGTTTCTTATTTCGCGAGAAAACGAGAATTAGATAATTGCGTGGAAACACAAGAGATACATATTCTCACACACAGATACTGGCAATTTGCTCTTTGATAGATTATCGCGACGTTTTGTTGCGAAGTAAGGAAAGATACACAAAAGCTGGAGCTCTCTTAGCTATTTAATATATTATCAAAGTACTTCTGTTTTAGACACAATTCATAAACTTCTTCTGTTTTATTTTATACATCTAATAAAAAAATTAAAAAATCATATGTATAATTAAATAAGAGCGATGATTCTATTGAAATTGGATTCGATCATCCTTATCGCGCGAACGTGTCCGTCAAGTTTGCGTCAACATAGTTGGAAGCAAGCGGCGGGGGATGGACGGGAGGGGGCGACGGAAAGCTAATTACAGAATTATCGCTTTTAATTGCGATTCCTGCTATTTGCGCAATGGCGTGGCGGTGCAAGCGTGCGATTGTCGTCGCGTGCCAAATTATTGGATGTTGACGTCACCGACCGTCGCCGCCGAGAGCCCCGATGCGGCACCGCTTTGCTCGTAATTGCCGGCACCAATTATGCAATTAGCGCCGCGCTCTAATGAGCCGCGCACAGTGTTATATGCGCGGAATCTAAACACCCGGCCACCCGATACGATACGCATTGTTCGCGCGTGTTGAATGTCTTTATTCGCCTCTCTCTAAGCGCAATACACGCCCCTATCCGGTTTAACTTTCATTAACGTATTATAGCGGAGTATCTTCCGAACGCGACTGTGACTCTTATTCGATTCTATCTTAAATTGTTGATCTCTCGTTTACAGAATTTGCGACTTACGAGCAATCGAGAGGCATGTTTCTTTCTATAACTTTCATAGTTTTTAAATTTGAAAAAATTAATTTCGAAAAATAAATTTTTTATAAGAAATAAATAATTCTCTGTATTGGTAAGAAATTAGACATTTCAATTCGAATACCATTCGCATTCCGTCTTAATGCGGGCGGGCTCGATGAACTTAAGGAGTGTAACGATCGTGTAACAAATCCGACGACGTGTGCCAATGTGTAAACACACTCGAAGCCGCAATCCCTTCGTTCTCGCACGCAGTGGGGCGCCGTCGGGATGATCGCACAATAAAACACTGGCATAATATTTCGCCCGGCTGGTTGAACACCGCAAATACACTTCAGGACCACATGCCGGCTCTATTTTGCGAAGGGTGAGACATGACCGAGGAGAAGGGAGGGAGAGGCAAGAGCAAAAACGATGCGTATGCTGGTGCGCGAGGGTGGGAACGTCGAGCAGCCCCCGCGGGGGACACCCGCGGGCCCCTTGTTCCCCTTTCGCGGATTAGCCTCGCTACATTTCGTCCCTTCTGTCGATACGTATGTCCTGTCATTATGCGTCTAACTCTCTGCAAACGCAAAACCAATGGCACCATCACCCACGACGGCGGACAGAATTTAGGGGAACCGGTGTAGATGAATGGATCGCGACTGTTTCGTCGAATTATTGATCGCGATAAATTGGCTATTCGTCTCTGTGATTAATCGGATGTTTGACAGGTCATTGTCGATGTGCGCGGTTTAATTTTTAACACTCGTTTTAACGTTCTGACGATCGCACGACTTTCTGAGAAAAAGTAACACATTTGTTTGCTCTCTCTCATTTATTTCTGTCTGTCTCTCTCGAGCTTTTAAAAATACATTTTTTATAAAAATATATTTAATATGTGAATACGGCAAAAAATTCAATCCGACATTGTACGTAACATATTTTATACTTTTCGCATGACATTTTAATTTAGAGCAAAACAAAACGACCATAAATAATAAATAAATTTTTTTTACGACAACAGCCGAACCGTCGCTTGATTTAATTGATTTTGAATGATTGCATTAATTGTGTGTGTGTGTGTGTGCTTTTTTTTGAGAGTCTACCAGCGGACAACGTAACGCGATTTACTATCACGTTAAAAGCATATTCCGTAAAAGTACGTTTAAGCGTGTACGCGAGAAAAGGGCCGAACTATAGCCGACGCGTCGTTTTCGCCGGAGGTCAGACGGCCGAAACGAGAATTGCTCGAATTTTGTTAAGTTTGGCAGCAATTACTTTTGATATCCGACACGCGGGCGTAATTGCGTTGGGCCAAGCAGAACGACGGGAGAGGGGTAATAATTCGCTAATATCAATTTCAAATTTCAATTAGTATCATCTCTCTCGACGTCCGCCTCTGCGCTACTCCAGCTCTCTCTCTTTCTCTCTCTCTCTTTCTCTTTCCCTCTGTCCCTCTCTATTCGCGGACCCCACAGGAACACGCCATGATCTAAAATTCAATTTGTCCCTTCGTACCGGAGAGCCGCAAAGAGAGGAGGAGTGAGAGAGAGAAAACGAGATATATATATATATATATACACATGTATACACATATATAGTGTGCGGCAACAGCAGATAGAGGGTAAAGCGAGAGACGCCGGGAGAGAGACATCGTGATGGAGCGAGAGCGAGATAAACAGCCACATAGAAATAAGGGGGGCGACGAGATCGGGAGCGGACGGTGGGTTGCAAGAGAGGATGAAGAGAGGGGGGGAGGGTCCGGGTATAGTTAGTGTACACTGCCGGTTCTCTAAAGCCACTCGCGTGCACGCCGTTATATAACGAGAGAGAAACGGTGGGCGACGGCGACAGCGGGTCCCGTAGGCACGCGCATGCGCGACATGCCGACCCATTATAAATTGATAACTCCGCCGTTTATTAAGTTCCACGACCGATGCCTGCTTAGGCAAAGAGCCCTCTACGCGCCGCGCCGCGCCGCGCCGCTCCCTCGCTCGTTTCTATCTCGCCCCCGCGCGCACAGCTACTCTCACGCCGATACATACATTATTTATTTACGCGAGTTTACAATCCCTCTAATGGGGATTGGCGTAATCGGCCACCCATCCGCTCCTCTCGGCCCCGCTCCCGATTCCCGGCTCCGCTGCAGCACGCCGCTGTCGCGCTCCCTCTTAATCATGTTTCACCCCGCTTTCGAAAATCCGCGCGTCGCCCGGTGAAATCGGAAGTAGCTTCGGTTATGCCGTTCCGCTTGCCGAAGACCCATCGTGATACTCTCTCCCTTGTAGCGGCTCCGAAAAAAATCTGACTAGATGAAGGGGGTGGACATGACATAAGGCGATTACCGGCGCATCTATTATTTAATTTCATAAGACGGAGTTCGCCGATATAATTCTCTGCCAATCATAACATGATGAGAGCACCCTCGTAATACACAAGCTCTAAATATTTTCCATTTCTCGTTGTAAATAAATTCTCTGAAGTTTTAGTAAATCATTCGAAGCAAAAAAGAAATTCTTTCTCTCTTTCTCTCTCTACGACAGGCTCTTGCCTATTTTTACGCCGTTCTAAAATGATTATTTTATAACGCAAAATCCCTCAATTGGGCGAAAAACTCGCACCCTCCGACCGTACCGGTAACCTTTCATCCTTTTTCAGCAGCAACAGCAGCAACAGCCGTCGAGTCAACCGCAGGTGGCGGGTGCTGGCGCGGGAGGGGCCGGCGGGCCGGGGGGCGGCCAGGCGGCGGTGGCCAGGGCCGGAGGCATGTTCTGCTACCACTGCCCCCCGGGCCTCCCGGCGCCGCGATTACCGCCGTCCCTTGAGTATCCTTTCGCCCCGACTCACCCCTGTAAGTAAAAATTCGATTTTTCCTCCCGCGGGCGCGCGCGCACGCACGTAACGATATTTCTTACCTCTCGCGGTTCTCTCGCCCCCGTCGGGGCTTTTGATCGACGTCTTGATCGACGAAAGGCGTACCATGCAAAATCGCTCGATTCGCTATAAAACGTTATGAGGAAGATTCGTGGAATTTTATGCGCGCGCGGTTGAATTTATCGAGATGAAGAGAGATGGAGTACAACGATGCTCTGTTGTGTATCAGAAAAATCAAGTGAAAAAACTCGCGCGGAAACTTGAATAGAAAAATAGATAGCGCGCGTGAACACGTGTATAAATCGAATCGTTCGCAAATGATCTCTGTGTTTTATTCGCAATTTTAACTTTTTCAATTTCGCGAACTCGCACACGTTCTTCAAACAATTGGGAAAAGTTTCCATAATTTCCATAAGAAACGATAACGAGACAAGCAAGAGAAGAAGAAGAAGAAGAAAAAACGACGCGAAGGGAAAGAAGAATGATCGAGACACCGGGTACATATGAGGGAGAGGAAGGAGAAAAAAGTGGCGAGAGGAGAGGGAAAGGACTGATTGTGCCGGCACTTGCTCTAGCGGAACACATCGATGAAGTTAGATTACCGACTAGACCGAGTTACGCAAAGTGGACGCTACAAACTGGACGGCCGCTAAACTTAATTTGCACTTCGAGCCAACTTCCAGTTAAACCGCGTCCCGCCGGCAGCCGAGCCGAGTCACTACCCAGAACTTTGACGGCAGTTTGCCTATTCGCCGATCGTTTTCCAAGTCCCGTCCCATTCCCGCTGACGAATTTCAACCCGACGCAATCTGTCAAACCGCGATAATCAGCCTGTCCTTCTAACGCGTGTAATTAACGCCAATTTGTCCTTGGCGTTTACCGCATCAACGTTAACGTTGATAAACGTAACGGTAAAAACATCAAAATAATTTTTTATTTAGATTTTTTTTATCGGAAAGAAAAATATTTAATTTAATTTTTCGAAAAATCTTAATTAAAAACGTCCCGAAACTCGCGCGGAACGACACTATCCGTTAAATTTCGAAATTCGCAGCGAATTCAACAACGTGAGAAGCGTAATGTCTCTACGCGCTATTCTTTACATTCTCTTTGAACACGTTATTCTTTAAAACAACATCTACATACACACACGTATACACACACAGGGGCTCATAAATGTGGGAAGCTGCGATCTCGCTCTCCGGTAGATAATCGAACAGAGCATAGAGGTGGATGTGCGCGGGGGCGGACGACCGGGTGTCCTCAGGGACGTCCGGGCACCCTTCCAGTTCCCGATTGGCCCCCTCCCGGTCTGTCTTCCCCGTCGGCTCGTACCTCTTTCTCTCACTTTCTGTCTCTCTTTCTCGCTCTGATCTCCTCTACCCCCCTCGTTGGGATAAACAGATTAGGTAACTACGTGATAAGTCGGTAAGTGGGTTCACTCGGCCCACGGTCCAGACCCACCGACATTCGCTCTAACATCTAACTACCTCGTTAGTGTCATTAGTAACGGTCGGGGTGTCATTAGATTTCGTTCTCTACGTAGTTTTTCCACGGGTCCGCCACGTCCCTCCCTGCCCCGGGTCTTCGAGAGAGCGACCTGCAGTCCGTTGCAAGTGCAACGGATACGGACGATCATGACGGATCGTCACGCGCGTTTAGAATAATTTTTAAATTGTTCTCACCGTGTACGAGCGTGTAAAAAAAAAAAAAAAAACGTAAACTTAATGTACTATCGTGGAACTAAAATTAAAATTATAATATTTTACGTAATAATTAATTTTGATAATTAAGTTCTTATTCGAAAAGACAAAAAGAGATTCGTTCGGAAAAAAAATGTTATGTATTTCTACGCGACCTATCGAATGCTCTTTTTTAATTCTTGAAAAAACTACTTGACTAAAATCTATAGTTTTTTTCTCCCAAGAAATTAATCACTCATCTCCTCTCTTCGTGTTTTTTTTTTCCCCCCGATGGACAGACAAAACGTCGACGATCAAGCGTGTTGCGAAAAATAAGTCGCCCGTGCGTAGTGCAAAAGTCGCGAATCTCTTTCTTTCTTCTCCGTACTCGGGGTACTGCTAATAAATTGGATCAGACCGACTCCCGATGAGTTGTACGAGTTGTCTGGATTCGGGCTTTACTTTGGCCCGACTCTAATCTAAGATCTTGAGTGGATTTCAGTTTGGGGCACCGGCAAATTTATTTAGCCGCCGCGGTCGTCGCCCGATTCGCTTCTCTGTCTTCGTTTTCTTCGCGGTCGCAGCAACTAGGTATACATATCGATGCTTAGGTATACATATATCGATAATATCCTACAGAAAATGTGAAAAAAAATCCTCGCGAATTACAACGCATTCATGGAATAACTATGTTGTTGTTATCACGCGGTTTATAGTTTGTTTCATTAAATTGTAATATCGTTGGAACGACATCTTTCTTTAATCAAAAGCAAATTTTTGTTTCTCAAAAGATTTGAGGATTTCAAATCGCGCGGAACAATGCAAAGGAACTCTCATATCGGCAAAATGATAACGGCGAGATATAAAACACACATACACACGGTTTCCTAAGTGCATTCGCGGGACCGCAATAGAATATCAGAGATCCGAAACCCCATCGCTTATTTTCGCGTGCGGCTTAGAGCGAAAATCCTCGCGGATCCTTGTTGATATTAATTTTGCAAACGATACGGGATATCGTGGCGACCGTAGCGTATAATTGCGCGTCCGTGATAGTTACGAAAGTTCAGCGACATCGAGAAACGAAGTGTGTGTATCTCGATGCGCCCCTGCGGGGTGCAACTATGTGGATGAATCGGCTGCACTGTTGATGGCGCAACACCGTTGCCGTGCGCGTTCGTTTCGTTATCCCTATCTCGCTTTCCCTCCATCGGGAGAATAAAAAGAGGGAGGAAGGATAAAAGAGAAAGAGAAAGAGAACATAAAAGAGAGACAGGAGAGAGAGAAAGAGAGAGGCATTGTGCGAGGGGGACAAAAAGAGAGACGGTTCCGCACGGCAGAGAGAGAGTGGCATGAATTTTTATGAGCTTAGGAAATTAATTTGTGTTTTTCGCTAAGCTCCGGCTTAGCGCCGCGGTAATTAATTGCGCTGATTGCTCTGCATCATTGATGAGCGGTTCCGGCCGCTCCGGCGTAACGTCTGCGCCCATCTCGCGTTTCGTTATACGCGCGCGTATCCGGCGCCGATACCTTTCTATTGGTTTTATTTTTTTTCATGCGTCATTCATGATGTCTATTAAGTTAGACCACCACCCCTCAAACAGAAACACATCCGCATCTGTAGAAAAATTAAGTGCTAATTAGGTGATCAATTTGAAAACTTTTAAACTACATTTACTCTTTTAAGCTCGAATTGTCCAGACTAAAACCGACTGGTCAGGTTCTCATTTCGGTCAGGTTCACATTCGGTAATACTATAGGTACTTAATATAGGTTCATTAATGTTCCACAATTTTCTCATTATTTTCTATTGATACAGCTTATGCGTTTTGTATTGCGTAATTGAATAATTGCGGAATAGAGAATTAAAATTCAGTTAAATCCTTTGAATTAAATTTAAAATAGATAAACGTATCGAAATGATATAATGATGATTTAATGATAGAATAATGCAGCGATTCTTCTCAGTAGATTCTTCGATTAGTGTATACACGCGTATTGTTCTCGCGGTAAAAATTTATTAGAAGCGAAACAGCGAAGAATTACGTCGATTGAGTTTATTTTGCGGCAACGCGTCATATATAAATTGGAAAATTCCGCGAGATTGTCAGTAATTCGCAAGTTTCTCGAAGTTATCGAGTTTCTCCAAGCTCCAGTCAAGTACAGTCAAATATGCGGAGTACCAGAAGTTAGTTTCGCCGAAACTTTGCAAATTTGAATCTATCGGGAATTAAGAAGCGAAACTATGTCCTGCCGTAACTGAAATTCCTGTCGAACTGAAATTCGTTTGGAGAAAATATTTTTGAATAATGACAAGATATTACAGATGTGTGTTGTTTGTTGATTCCAATTTCAAGTTAATAAAAATTTAATTTAAACAATTAACGACAACGTTTTTCTCTCTTTTTCTTTCTCGATGATAATATTGTCAATTTTTTCTTAATCACTCTTGTAATACTCTTTAAATCAATCTTTTTGATAATATTTAAATCTAATTGTGTATGTAATAGTCACCAACAACGCTTCGGTTTTGTTACAGACACCAGTTATTCCGCCTATCATCCAGCGCTGCACGGAGTCGGCGAGGATTCCTTCGTGAGGAGGAAACAGCGGCGGAATAGGACAACTTTCACCCTCCAGCAACTGGAGGAACTCGAGTCTGCCTTCGCGCAAACTCACTACCCGGATGTCTTCACGAGGGAGGATCTGGCGATGAAAATAAATCTCACGGAAGCCAGAGTACAAGTGAGTATAATAACAAGAATTGTTGTTTATATAATTGCGTGATAACAAATATAAATAATTATTTATTATTATTTATTTATTTTTTTTTTTTTTCATTCAAAAAGAAATTCTCGCACGCGCAAGAATTCTCGTGAAATAACTTTCGACAGCACTTGTAATTCATTTAGAATGCAAAAAGATCAGAAGGGAGATAAATAAATTTTGCGATAGAAGCGTATACGTTATGTAATCTATTATGTTTAAGGATATAAGTAAAAGTGTACTTGAAAGTATGCTAATCACGTTGTATAATCACGTTTATTCGATAACGTGAAAAGCACGTGCATTAAAACTTCACAGAATGTTTCCATGCTCGCGTCCGAGCAGCATTGGCAGCAGCCGGCTTAATCTTTTAATGCGTCTCAGCGCATTGAGATTGGATTCCGCGTTTTAATGCGATGAGAAAATTACGCGCGCGGCAACTCGGTAATATTTTTTTGTTTTGTTTTGTTTTGTCCGCCTTCGTAAGCGTTAAGTAGAGAAATTCCGAGAATACATTTTTTCACTACGTGCGTGCGCATAACATTTCACACAGTAGGACGTGCACAATAGAAGTGTGTGTTTACGCAATTAGAATCCATTAGTATTCAAATAATTATTTTGCGAATAATTCATGAAAAAACCGAAAATCCAAAAGCGAAATTTCAACAAATTTTTTTCTCAATCTTCGTCCCTTTTTCTACACCGGTTACTCTCTACAAATTTGTCGTAGTTATAATTTAAAATAACGCGTTATATTTTATTCAAAACGCGCCGAGTTCGTGATAGCAGCGAACAAAAATGATTTAAGAGAAAATAAAATATTTAAGTGATTTAAGAGAAACAAACATTTTTGACACTGCTTTTTAAAACAACAAATAATTGAGTAAAAAGAAAAATCAGTAAAAAGATTGCGCGATGATCGATTGTCCGGCTGCTGCACGCTGGTGTTGCCGCAAGAGCGTGTGTACGCAAGAGGGGTGAGCCAGGCAGGCGGCGTGGCCCCCGCACCCCCAAGGGGCGCGCTGACACCCTCGACCTGACGTAATCTTCTGACAGAGTAAGCCGGTAATCTCTGGGATTACTTTGTACTCCTGGCTACGTCCTCACGGTCATATTTACTCACGCCGCTGTAATTCGCGCTGAGAATCCCTGCGCAGTAACGGCGATTCCCGCCTAAAATCCTGTCGGAACATCTGCAGAGGATATCTGATTACCAATGGTGGCTTTTGATTTCTCTGCAGACGTCGACGCGCATCTCCGTCCAATTTCACAGAATATATATTCCTTTGACGAAGAGTTTCGAGAAAGAGTTTCTCTAAAGTTTTTCAATCTCAATTAAACGATGATTAAAAGCAACCAACAGTATCGAAATTCATAATCTTGTCTATCAAATCGATAATAAATTCCCTGTTTCAAATTGTAAATGAAATTGCAAATAAATAAAGAGTCACGACACTTCTCGTTTCTCTCGTCGTTAATATCCCTGACTCGCGAAGGATCCTCGATCACAGAGAGAATCTAAGAGGCAGCCTGGCGTGCATTGTGCGGATTACGAAGCCGAGGAGGCTACAATCTCTCCACGAGAGAGAGAGAAAGAGAGAGAGAGAGACGTATAGTACGTGTAAACACAACGATGAAAGAGAGGCAGAAGGGAGGCGGCGAAGACACACACGGGGAAGGGGGTCTGGCAGTGACGCAATTACGGCGCAGACTCATTGTTTCATTAGCGAAGACAAAGAGAATCTGGAATAATGGACAAATAGGCGCGTTTATGTAGCGCCCGTCCTCTTCTCCGGGCTCCAATTAGAACCTCCTAGAGGAGGACAGGCGGGGGCGGACGGCGGGGGTTGAAGGAGGGTCCGTCGTACCGCCGAGGCACGTACGGTACGTCGTCTCGTCACACGGCGAGCGTATATTTCCTCGAACATCCGTGTATGCGTGTGCGTGTGTGTCTGCACACGCTCATTACACATTTGCAAGGCGGGAATTAGACAGCGTGCGTGAATTAGACGCGTCGCACCGCGTCAAACGCCGCTCGCACCTGCGCTCGCGCGCTGGAGCGAGAAAATGTTGTGCGTTGCTTTTAATTTCGATTTTTGTGTGATCGGATTTCTTTCACACCATTTATCTTTATTTATGCTAGTGATTTCGAATCCGCGGAATCACGTAATGCGGATAGAATTTCTCGAGAACGCAATATCGCGGTATTTTTTTTTTTTTTTTTTTATCAATTAACGAAGCTACATTGTTTGACGCGAGAAAACTCTGGTGCGTAGAAAAAAGCTACGAGTTTTTTTTGTTGTAAATATTAACAACCCATGTTTGCATAAACATGGCCCGTTGAAAAAAACGCGAATTAATCGCTAGTTATCGCTTTCACTGCAAAAAGCGCATCGCGTAGTGGTTAATCCCGCGATGCGGGATGTGATACATCCTGTTTACCTATCAAAAGGCGCGGACGATTAAAAACGTTTTTTTAATCGCCCGATGACGAGATCGAGAGTCGCCAGCCATTATCAACGAATTTTGGATTAAATTCGTGTATTGGAAAAAAAAAGAAGAAAAATTGAGAGGAGAAGAGAGATATACATCTCTCACGCGAGAGTGGAAAAGAGAATGACGGCGGTCCCTACGGAACCGTGGCTTTGTTCCCAGCTATTACTCGCCCCCCCCTCTGTAACCCTTAGGATATTATTATATCTTACTGTCTGCCAGAGACTTCACCTCGCTACGTTTAGAGACGTACCGTTGTATTTATTTTATTAAACCATTTTCCGAGTTTCCTCCCGCGAAATTTCCGCGCTCGAACGTAAAATAATCATTTTCCAGATCCATTACGCGAGGGAGAGAGCGAGAGAAGAGAGTACCCAATCCCATTTCAGCTACCCGTTCGTTAAAGAGTTTCTTGCAAAATATAATTTCATAATTCAATTCCTCCCGAGATTTTCTTTCCGAATTTTTTTTGCGAATTAATTTGTGCGAAAATTATTTTAACAAAAAACTAAGTAACGCTCTTGTTGCTAATAACGTTTTTATTGCGTAAATTTAAATTAATTTTTCCATCTCGCGTGAGATAATTGGTCTGTGCGAGAACTCGATTATCAACGTACTATCCCGTCGTCGGGGGCGAAAGTCGTCGGGGTCGTCGGAGAACCGCTGGTAATAAAGTCTATTTCAGCCGGTATTATGTCAAGTTAGCCTCGTTAGCGGAGAACTCGAGCTTTTTAAAAAACACTCGGCCGCTGTGGTTGCTGTCGGCTCGTTGAACATGCACGGCGGAAAGTGCCCCCCGGTGGCCCCCAACACCCGCCCGACGCCGGTCCGCCGCACCGACCTCCCTCTCGCGCTTTCCTCTGACTCAGGAACGCCACCCCCGCGCATGCAATTACCCTTGCACATTTGCAGATGTTGCGGACGTGGCGCGTAGGTACGAGACGGTAGTCTCATTTTTCTCCTTCTGCCTCTCGTCGTTTTCGTGTCTGTGTGCGTATGTACGTGACTTTTCCAAGACTCACCCTTCCACAATTCTCGCGCGCGCAGCACAGTCAGATGACTGAGATGTTGAGAATTGAATCAGAGAATTATGCAAACTTCGCCGCGCATAGTAGCTTTTGAGAAGTTTAATCTCCCTGAAGGCACGTATCGCGCGATATACACTCTATATTCATACGTATTTTCCGACATTTATATATACGAATTAAAATACCGCGTTATACGAAGTTCTTTTTCATTTCGACGAATAAGTTTCTCAATCTGCTTTTTGAGAAACTTAATTTCAATGAACTCTTTACGAGAACTCTTGCACGTCAAACTAATGGTTTCTATTCCCATTCGATCTTGCAATCTATTTTAATCACGATTTGTTTTACTTTCCAGGTATGGTTCCAAAATCGTCGAGCGAAATGGCGTAAGAGCGAGCGGCTGAAGGAGGAGCAACGCAAACGTGAGGGCGGGAGTGGCGGTGGCGGCAACGTCGGCGGCACCGGCGGCGGCGGAAACGTGGAGTCCTCCGCTCTGACCGCGCCGACGTCCTCGTCGGCGGGTCCGAGTCCCACGGGAAACGACCCGGAGGGCACCACGACGAGCAGCAGCGCCGCCGACACGGAGGACGCCGTCGTCGAAGGCGCCGGAGGTGGCGGCGGCGGCGGCGGCGGCGGCTCCAGAAGCCCTAGCACGACTTCCGCCTCGGTCAGTCCGCGGCCCCAGCCGAGTCAGCCGTCCCTGGGTGGTGTCTCGACGCCACCACCGACTCCCATAAGGGCGCCACCGCCGCCACCGAACACCGTGGGGGGCCTTGGACCGCCTGGCGAGAGGTAAGCTCCCAGCTTCGTTTGTATTTACGTCTTTAGGAAATATCTTCTTTCTCCTTTCTGGATTTTTCTCTCTCTCTCTCTCTCTCCTCCTTTCGCTCCTCCGCCCCGGGTGCCTTATAAACTCCCGGACGATTTCAGCGGGTGCAAGCGCCGCTGAACACGTCGACCGGATGCTCGATACGCGCCATTAAACCACTCTTCGTGACGGCGTTGCCCCCGACGCCCACCGGTTAAGCTTCCTCCCCCGGTTGTCCCTCTCTTCTCTCCTCCTCCTCTTCGTCCTCCTCGTCTCTTCCGCGCGCCGTCGTCATTGCCACTCGTATAATCGCGATAATCGTCGCCTCGTTAAACTGCTAGCTTCCACGACGGGCGACGGGCACGGCATAACGTTCTACGAAGCTTTGTCTCGTGAAACTGGATAGCGTTTCGTGTTTACGATTCACATGTCGGATAGGAAGCGCCGAGACGATAAGGAGCCCAAAGTGCTAGCGGTAAAAAGGTTAACGGGGCTGACGGGGGTTTCTCTCGCGACGCGGTTACTGTCGCACTTCCGGCAGCAAATGGATTAAGTTGTGCCAGAGTTATCGATTTTTACAAGCACACTTGATAATAAATAAATTATTTTTTTTTTTTTTATCGATAGAAGTCAATCTAACGTTACTTAAGAGAGCAAACAACTTTTTATTTACAATCTAAATTACGTATTTCAATTTTTCACTTATTCAATTTTCCATCTGTTTGCACAAACATTCGCAAAACTACTCAACGAGACGTTATCTCGAGATGTATCAGATGATAAAATGATGTGTATGAGAAAATATTTGCGCGACATAAAATATTTCCGACAAGAGTCGGCCGCGCGCGCTTTATAAGGGCCGAGTCCGAGGAATCGGAAAGGGGCGATTTAAGAGCCAAGTCCCGCTCGGCGATTCTCTCTTTCCGCGGAGACGTAGTACGTTGGTTTATAATCCCCGAGACGACGACGGTGAGCCGTTCCGTTCTTTTTCTCTGTGTCTCTTCCCCCCTCTGCGGATCGACGTGGCAGAAACAATGCCGAAAAAACGTGGTAGACACGCGTAATACGGCGAGAAGCACGTTAGACGGGATGAAGAAGAAACAGCGGGGCGCGACGGCGGCGGCCAAGAGGAGGCAGACCGGGGTCGAGGGAAAAGGTAAAGAAGAAACGACAGGAAGATACTCTCCTTCGCCGTCCCCGCAGTTGTAATTTATTTAAAACCGCTCGCCGTAAATATATCTCCATCATTTATTCAGAAGCACGGCGAAGCTCCTACCTGGGGAGGGGGAGGAATGGAGAAAGCACGGGGAAAGAGAGGGAGTGTAAGCTCTGCGTTCCTTCTTACCTTAGGCTCAACCTCTAGCTACCTTAAGAGTGGCTGGCTCTCGCACAGGCTGCTGCACAGGGGCGGATCTCCGCGTTACGGAAATGTATTTCGTCGTCTAGATAGATCGCTCTTTTGTCCCGGTCCTCTTCTCCCTTAGAAAGCCGCGTAAAACAACTGATTGCGCGCTGCTTGTTAGCAACGGAGATATTTACGCCTTTCTTTACGCTGATGAAATAAATCTTTCTTTTTTTTTTTAGCTCGTAAAGTTGACGAAAAGATTCGAAGAGCGAAAGGGGTTAACAAGCTGTTTACAGCGTGAAATTTAGCGGTGTCTGAAAAATGTGGTTTTCCCCTGATTTTTGCGTGTGTGTATGTGTGTGTGTGTGTGTAAAATCGCTTCGCGCTATAACTCGTCGCAAGCTATCTATCTTCAAATCGTTTCCGGTCACTTTTATTACGCGCCTTAACTCCGCGCTATATCCGACGAAGCTTAAAAGCGTTTAATGTTATTGAATTTTAAATAAAGATTTTAATGGAGTCCTATTACGCGCGGGGGAAACGCGACCTCGTCTAGATAATATCGTAATTATCGACGTCGTTAATTTTATCCAAAAGCGGTTGTGGAATGAAAAAATTACTTGAGTAAAATGGAGCGGACGAAAAAAAATAAGCGAAACGATCGCGTCTTGAAAAAAAAACGGGAAATCGCGGACGAGAAAAATTCTGAAAATCAATTGACAATAATTTCTTTTTCTCGCATCAGTTTTTCTTTGCGCGATATTAATCTTCACATTTCATTCACGGTAATCTTTCACCCCTTGTGTAACGTAAATCGACACCGTAACTCGGCGCTGCGAAGCGCGCCTCGATATTGGTAGCGCGTGCACTGATAAGTCGCGCTTCGTCCATCCCCCGTGAGAGCAATTTCGATATCTGTGTATGTGTTTTATATATATATGTATGTACGTGTGATATATACATATATATATGTATACATATGATATCTACATCGTGTGTGCTCAGAGGCAAACGCGCGTACGTAAGCAAGATGCACGGCAGACTACGCGGCTAATTGCCGCTAATTATCGCGCTTACCGCGGTTCGGCTCTTCCTCTCGCCGCTCGCGCGCGTCGCGGTTTCCCAACCCCTCCGGCGCCCGTTTTACCCCTCAGGCAACCACCTGAAATCCGCTACCTCGGTCTGCCCGACAAACTGCAGCGTCTTTCCTGTTCCCCGCCACGCCGGGGGGAGGTTGCCTCCTTCCCCTCGCTAACGATCTAAATACCACTTGCCCTAACTCCTGCTTGCCCCTCACGTCCTCCTCCTTTCCTACTCCTTTCCGACTCCGAGCTCGTTACATTAATTAAACAATATTTGCGATTAATATTTGAGATAATCATCAGCGCCTCAAAGCAGCCTCCGCCTCCTCTCGGAGGATGCGGAACATCGCGCGTGCTAATCGGATTAGCGCTTGCTAGACTCCTTCTCTCTCTCTCTTTCTCTTCCTCTCTCTTACTCTCTATTTCTCTCTTTCTCTCTCTGTATTTCTCTTTCTCGATTTCTGTCTTCCTCTCGTTCTTCGTCTGTCTGCTCGGTGTGTTTGTCTCTCGCCGGTAGTTGGAATCGCGCGAAATTGCGACGTCCTTTTGGCGATAATCGCGCCGGTGTCTGAAATAGCGTTAATTCGCGGACGAGTTAAGGACCGTTTCCGGCGTGGCGATTGAAATGTTTGTGTGTCTATGTGAATCAGTACACGCGTCACGTCTGCTGCTGCTATCTTTAAGCACTTTCAAATCCTGTTACATACAAAACAAATGACAGTTTCCCGAATTTTTCACGTGTTGATTTTTTTCAATTACTTTTCTTAATTTTTTTCCTATTTATATTCGATTTATATTCGATTTTTTTCTCATTGATTTTTCAGCAGCACGGGATTAGGCGCGGGTTTCAGGCCAGTGGAACCGCCGACGTCCCTCTTTTTTTCGCCCCATCTGGCCGCCCAGTTTTCGCCGCCGCTTTTCGGCAACAAGATCGTGAGCAGCGCGTCAACATCGTTGACGTCCACGACGCCGTCATTGTGGACCACCAGCGATCAACATCGGCCCAGTAGCCTGCAGGAAATGCTGTCCTGGTCGCCAACCGGCTGGCCCGGTTCTATCTGCGGCTGTTGCAAACCCGGCACCGCCGGGGCCACCGATCTGCATCGGAGCAACAGTCTGGCCGAGCTCCGGAGAAAAGCTCAGGAACACTCGACCGCGTCCGCTCTTCTCGGTGGCCTTGCCGGTTTCCCGGGTGGTCTACCGCTGCCTCTGCCTCTGCCGCTGCTGCCACCCTTGCTCGGTCTCTCGAGGCGACCGGAGCACCATCATCATCACCACCTGCCCGGCGTGGTGCATCAAATACAACCCAGCACCAAGGAGGATCCCTAGGATCGCCTTGGCAGATGCCAAGGTCGTTTCGTGATAGACGCGGCGTAAATCCCAAAGGAATGTTCCCGCGCTTATCGCGTGGTTGCAAGTCGAGGTTTGAGAGCAGTCTGACATTGGTGAGTTTTGGATTTCGATGCTGTCGACGTACGGAGAATAACAACATTTCTGTGTTTATCAAAATACGGTTGGACATTCTTATTTACATTTTTTAAAATAAACGTATTATATTGCAGTACGAGTTTCTCCATGTTTTTAAGTTTTAAATTTACGAATTTTCGTAAATTGAAACTCGGGATTGAATTTTCCATATCTCTCTACAAAGCATCGAAAAACTAAATCATTGAGGTCACACTGTTCTTAATCTGTGCTTACAAGTGCTTTCCTTATTATAATCGTATGGTTTTTGAATCTTACATACAGTATATATAAATATACTTTTCACAACACAGAAAAACCTTTTTCCTCTGATGGTTTTTTTTTGAGGAGGATGTTTGTGACATAGTTGAGGGCCCTTCGGTTACAAGTGTTCGCACAATTTTCAATTTCCAAAGAACAACGAACGGAATAGCGAACCAAACTCACCGCGAAGTGACTTCGCTTGAATTTCTCAAAGGTAAAACTGTTTTCTTCACTCGGGAGTTGCAACATGTTTATACAACTTTTCCGATTTTTTTTGTAAGGAACGTGGAAACACAACACTCACGCGAGACATGTCTAATGCTCGTCAAACGCAATAAACTGTCAAATGATAACGCAAGCACACTGTCAATTCGCAGATCAATTTGTTTGTGTGTATATCCGCGAGTGTAAATAGACGCGGGCGTGCACCACAATAATAATCTCTTCAGTCGTATTTACACCTTTTTCTCACACACATATACATATGTATAATCAATACCTGGTATAATACCTAAAATCTCCATCCTACGCGCTACTTTATTTATTATTGCCTTAAGTCGTGATACGTTTTATGTATAATCGCAAACAATATTTCCACCGCCGATATGAAAAGCCAGACGTAAGTTTCAGACGTGACACATTGATTGTTGTTGTTGACACAAACGATCCGTTATTTATGCTGAGAGAGAGAGAGAGAGAGAGAAAACAATTCGTAAAAATTTTATAAAAAGATGAAGATTCTCTTTAGATTTCAATCTGACAAGTGAAATTTAAAAAACAAATAGAACGGCGGCAAAAGAACGGAAACGATACGCAAAATTATTAAGTGTCGAGGCGAATATACTGTTCGCTGGCGCGCGGAAGTGTGTTTCGTTTCCTTCCTATTTACGCGAGTAAAATGACGCGACGGACCAACACGTGCCTCTGATGCGCTGTATATTCGATTGCTCGATCAGTGCTCGAGCAATGCATTCGTTTGTTTGTAACATTCCTATACGAGCGGAAACTGAAACCGATATAATCTCGGTAGAGAACAGATTGCAATGAAAAATCGAAGAAAAATAAATGTCGAGAATTCACTTCACTTGAATCGCGATTTCACCGAGATTATATACACGCAGGTTTTTTAATTTCCAGAGTTATTGTGTGTGCAAATAACTCGAACAAAAAAAAAAAAAAAGACAAAAACGTTGGTTTTGAGTCAAAAAAAAAAAAAAAAAAAAAAAAAAAGAATGAAAAATAACAAATCGTCGTTGAATCGGCCGACGACATTTCAACCGATTACGGATCTTTGCCATGCGCGCGCGATTACTCGCGATCATCAAACAAAATTCAACGTTTCGACGCGGAGGGTAGAAAACGAGATTATAGAGAACGGATTTGGTTTGATGCTCGCGAGTACATTCGACGAGTTAACGATAATTCCGTTTATGTCGCAATTCCTCTGGATTTTCGCGAAGCGAGGAGGCGTGTAGAAACGAAGCGGACATAGCTGTTTAGAGACCTGTATATTACTTCCCGATAAAC
Source organism: Pseudomyrmex concolor (assembly GCA_014839585.1). NCBI lineage: Eukaryota > Metazoa > Arthropoda > Insecta > Hymenoptera > Formicidae > Pseudomyrmex > Pseudomyrmex concolor. Next base: position 9,523 of record QVOB01004510.1, on the reverse strand, counting down.
AGTCAGTGCTAATCAAAGATAGTCTAATAAAAGGTATATATATATATATATATATAATATAATTATAAGGTAGCAATTATATTGTGTAGTCAGAAATTGTAGTAGCGATATATCGAATAAACTTGTTCTCTCATGACTGGACTCGAATTTTTTTTAAATCTGTCCTGCGCTCGCGCAAAGAGAAACTCTCTCTCATTCGGTTATCTCCTGTATTTCGCCCCGTCATCCGATTTTCCATCAATCCTGACGAATTTCGATCCCGGTACTAACTCCGTTTTACGTGTAATACGCCACCGCGAGATTGCGTGTGTCGCAGATATCGTTTCGACGCAATAAGCTCTCCATCTGCGGATCCGCCAATGGCACACCGGCATCAGGGAGCGCTTCATATAGACAAATAATTGTCCCATAACCGAGATCAGTCGACTTGTGTGCGACTCGTCGAATAGAAAACCGGTAAAAAAAAACACACGAGCGAAGAAGGTAGGAAGAAACAATGCAACACGGCGCGGAAGAGAAAGAGAGAAAAGAGTCAGCCTTCGCGGGGGTGCATCACGGTGGAGGAGCGAGAGGAGAGAAAGGTGGCGCGTGGTGGCGAGGGAGAGTAAAGGGGGAGGGAGTGTTGGCAATCAATGCTTCTCATAAGAAAAGCTCGCCCTCTCTTATGGGATCAACCCTCCTCGGGAATACGCGGCGAGTCTTCTCGCGAGGTAAAAAGGAAGGAGCGAAAGCACGCGCAGGGGTAAGAGTTTAGGAGAAGGAGAAAGAGGAGAGGGTGGCTACGGCGAGGAAGCGAGACGGAGAAGCGTGCGAGGAGGGTTGTTCCCGGCTCGACCAACCAGCGGCAAGACGCCATTGATCGGCACGTGGCTCCCGGTTGGTGCAACGAATTCCGCCAGGGGTGGAAGGGAGGCAGCTTCCTCTGCTTCCGCGGCGGCGGTAGAAGGTGGTGGTGGCGATAGCGAAGACGGAGACGGAGATGGTGGATAGAGAGAGGAAAGGCAACAGTCGCCCTGAGTGAAGAACGAGGGCGGCGAGCGGGGGTTGAGCGGACGCGCGCGTTCTGCACACTCCGTTACACTTACTGGTAAACCGTATTAATCAACGACATCATGGTTTATCCCCCATTCCTCTCTGCCCCCCGCCCCCGCATCTACTTTCCTTAACCTCCTCTCTCACTTCCCGCACCTCCTTCTCCTCACTTTTCCTCCTCCTTCGCCACCACCTCGGCGAACTCCATTGCGATCTATAGCCAACCGACCGCGCACCGACGTAACCTTACAGCACTCTTGCCCAGCGTGAGATGGAAGGCGAGAGAGAAGACGACGGCGGCGGCGGCGGCGGCGAAGAGCGGAGGGTGGAGGGTGAATCAAGGCGCCGGGCCACTTTGGTAGAGGCGATCGACGCTTAACGATGTCTCTCGATACCCATTACGTGGCTAGCCGGGATTCAACGAGCCGGTACTGTCGCTCTCCTCACGTCATTGTGTGTGCGGAGAGCGGACTCGCGGAAAAATCCGATTGATCCCGCCCGTGCCCTATCCCGGTACGTTCTTTCCTCGTAACTTGTCGGAACGAGGTGGGCGGATTTTGCGGATATACTCTCTTTCCTTTCTGTCTCTCTCTCTCTTTCTCTCTCTCCTCCCTTCCTCTCCCCTTTGCTACCGGTTAGCGGTCCTTTACAATTCAGACAACGCGCGCGGAGTATCCTTTTTACGGCGGATGCGAATAAAATAGCTGTTGGCACGAAAAAGGACGAGGAAGATTCACCGGCGAAATGGCATTCTGACGGACGTATGAAATTGAATCTGTTACTTGAGAAAGTGGATCAAGCAGCATATTTAGAGAGAATATTTTGTAAAATATGAGAAAAAGTTTTATCTACTCTCTCTGGTTTTTGTCTGTAAATGTGAGAGCAATTACAATTATAAAATATATTTAAGAGAAAAAGAAAGAGAAAGAGAAAAAAAAACATTATTTCTAACTAGATGTGTAAAAATTCGAATTAACATACTTTTTGTAATTATGCTCATTCTTCGTGTTCATTAAAAATTTTACAGAATATCAACTTAAGATTATTATAATGCGGAAAGAAAGAGAGAGAGAAAATCAAGATTCATCCCTTTCTCATTCTTCCCGCAATCAGTTTTCTCGATAAAATGCCACTTTGCTGCGCGAAACTAGAGCCAATCTCAATCCGGAGGGGGAAAGGGGACGGAGGTCGTTTTAATCGGGCCCGAGTAACTGATTTTCGAGTATCACGAGATTCGCGCTTGGCGGAAGAGAAGATGGTTAAGGCTGCCTGACGCCGGTAGACAGTGATTAATACCGCGACGTCGTCTGGCGTCTCTCTCCCGTGTTATTCCATCCTCTCTCGCCCCCGATACGTGCGTGGGGTCGTGCGCGAGAGGGCGTATTCACTCTCTCTCTCTCTTTTTCTCGCTCCCTCACTTTCCACCCCCGTTTCCTCTGCGCCGCGCGCCGCCCCTTCCCCCCTCCCTCTTCCCGAAGCGCACTCCGCGGTAAAAGGTTTTACGAAATTCATTGTCAGGCAATTTGCATGTCAAAGACGTTGAGAAACGTGGCGCTCCAGGACCACCAGCAGCAGCTACGCTATTCGCGTCTGTACTCGAGTATCTGTCTCTATCTAGTCTTCTCGAGCTTTGCCGCGCCACCGCGTCGCCACTTTCAGTCTGATGGAATTAGGGGAAAAATAAGGCCACTTTGCGCGCGCGACGCCGCGAACGAAGGCAATTGTTTATTAGATGGCTCGATCTTTCGCTCCGCTTATATCAAGTTCTGACGTTAACAATATGTCTCTGATGTCTCCACGTATTAAAAATTGTGTCTTGTCGTAAAAGAAAAAAAAAGAGAGAAGACTATTAAATTATAATTAAGAGATAATAAATGTACGCACAAACATACCGAAGAAGATGTCAGTTTCGATTTATAACGCAACAAAAAATAAAAAATAAAAAAACACCCGTACTAGATTTACTTCTGTAATACGTTGAATAGTTTTATATACTTCCGTCTATATTATTCTTTAACGAGAAGTAGAACATTAAAACTGATGTTTCAATTTTCATCTTAAAAGCTCCCCGGCATTTTTCTCAACTTTTCCACAAGACTTTTGTTCTTTCTCGCAAGAAAACGTTTTAACATGATTAAAGCTCTAAAATAAAAAAAATAAAAAAAAATAAAAAAAAATGAAAAAAATGAAAAAAAAAACCAAGCGGAAAGTCCTTCGTGTACAAAAGAGTCTTCCTTCAATAAGTAAATATATTTTTCTCTCGCAGTTTTCTTTTTCTTTTTCTTTTCATCTATGTTCAAATCTTTACCCAATATTCTTCTTCTTCATCATAAATACAACAGGCTTGAAATTGCAAGCTGTATTGACGTTTACGCAATTTGCGACGCTAATAGCGTATATACGTCGTTACGAAACAAGGAATACGAAGACTCTCCGCCGGACAAAGAGGAGGACGCGAGAGGGAAAGAGAGCGAGATAAAAAGAGGGAGGATCCCTGGTTCCTCCCCCGATATAACGCCTTATAAAGAATAAAGCCACGGGCGAGGGCGAGCGGAGAATTTATTGAGGTTGTCTGGCGAAACTAAGGGGATCAGAAGCCGCAATGATTTTCAATTTTCGAATCCACTTCGCGGTCGTTCCTTCGTTCTCCATCGACTCAACGGGAAGATCGGATCGACATATCTGGTTCACGTGTAACGTATACAGGATAGACATAATCCCGCCCGCGGGAGAAACTCCCTCTTCCGTTTTATCCTACGACGCGGATTTCGCCGATGTGTTGTTATAAGTGCGCGCCGGTACGTATATCGATATCGCTTTCGACCGCCATCGATCTCATTTGTCCCGTTACTCTAATTTATTTTCTACAACAGTGGAACGTCTTCGCATTGTGATTTTCATTTTTTTTCTTTTTTTTCCCCAATATTTCTCACGACGGCGAGAATTAATTTGGCCATCAGAAATACATCTCGAGGATCGAGGTAGATTTTGCAAAGAACAACACGCGCAACAAACCTGAAAAACAGAGAGAGAAATTCTAAACGGTCGTTTCGATCGACGGCACGTGGCCGGTCGGCGCCGTGAAAGGCGAAGACGCGAAAATGATCGGGGAGAGAACGCGGCACGATGCCGGTCCCTAATGGAATTATAAATTCAATACCGGACGGGCGTAGCGCACCTGAGTCTGTTTCCTGGTATCCGGATAGATTTTCTCGCTTTCTGGGTGGCTCGTACGTGTGCGGATACACACGTAAATTTGTGTGTGTGTGTGTGTGAGCGTGTATCCGTGCAAATGTAGGCAGCACAGCAGCAACCCGCGCGTGTATTGCCGCCGCCGCCACCGCCGTAATTGCCATCCTAATAATTGTCATGGTATATACGCGCGCATACCCGGCCGCGCTCCTGCCCGTGTGTTTCCGGGTAAATGATGGCCCGCTATCCAATCTACGTTCATCGAACGAAACTGCGTAACCGGCCGAAGATTAGTCGCGCGTACGTGAGAACGTGCGCGCGTGTTTGTGCGCTTTCGCAAATGAATCACTCGCGGCGTGTTTCTAATTGCGGATATTATTACCGGGGATGCGAGAGATCTATATCGAACAGTCCGAACGCGCGAGCTGATGAAAGTAATAAAGAGAGAGAGCGAGAGAGAGAGAGAGAGAGGTGTGTTGAAAGGATCTACTATTTTATCGCGTTCCCGATAAATTCTCTCTCTCAAATTTTACATGCGTGAGAAAAAAACGATTTTTTGTTTTTTTTTTTTTTTTCTACTCACGGATTTTACAAAAATCTAATTGTCAAGTTGTCTTTGTGCTACAAAATTTGTTGCTACATGTTCTTGTTCCTACATGAAGAATTCATGGCGATGACATATAGTGGATTAGATAATTGATTGATGCATTATGCGATTACGCGCGGCGATGTGTGAGCGAAGAAGAAAATTAGCGAACTTGTTAATTCACTATACTACACTGCATATTCATTACTATTATATATTATTACATAAAATCATGTGAATTATTAGATACTTGGATAAACTCGTTGGATGTAACGAATATGGGAATGCGAATGTTATTAGAGAATTAGTGGAGCAAATAAACATTGGTAAACCCCTAAAATAATCGAATCGGCTAATCGAAAATGTGAGATTCAAGTAGTTTTGTTTAACAAATTTCTGCGGATGAGACAAGAAAGTGTGAAAAAATTTTTCAAGCGTGTGCGCGTTTGAACAAATGCGAACTGGGCGAGGATTGAAACTTGTAAAATAATTTCTCGTTTGAATAAATTGATCTGCGCTAAAAGTATACGAGGAAAATAAAATGTTGATTCTTGTATTGCAGCCGGAAAAGCGTTTGTCGTCTAGAGTTTATCTCGCGGTGTAATATCGCGTAAAATAACCACAAAAATTGCTGTTTCATTTTGTTACATCGAAAACTCCAAGTCCGGATAATTATATTCCGTTTAAGTTTTAAACGGAAAATTGTTTGTAGAAAGAAGTCGTTTTAACACTTTGCTGGAATCGGCAATTAAAAACAAAAAAAATATCGATATATCGATATGCGATATATATATCGATTTGCGATATATGTATCGATATGCGATATTATGATGTTTGCATAGACAAATCTTATTCCTGCTCAAAACACTACTTAGCATAGTAGTACTATGTACTATTGCAACAAAAATATTATGTATCGACGCGATCTACATTAAATTTTTAATATTCTATAAAAAATTTATTTATTTTGGTAAAGATTTAACAAGTAGGACACTACTGTGCCTCTTGATTTCACTTCGCATCGTTTCTACATTAGATTCTTGCGTTAATACATCGGTACGGTATTAAACCTGCACAAAGCGACATACACAAATCTAACTGCATATCGGAGCGTGTCATCTTGTCGAAAATTGATAGTCGCTATCTCATTGCTCGCATCTCTATCCTCAAGTAGTTCGCATGTGTTAGGTCGTATCTTTCACTACCGGCCGTATTATCGAGATTGGGCTCACCTCCTTCTCTCTATCTCTCCCCGCTCACCCTCCTTGCTAACCGGCCATCATCCTCCCTCGCTCACCCTCTCGGCCGCCCCTCTACGGTTCTGTAGCCCCAATCACACCAGCAGCCGCTAAGTGCGATCCATTACGCGTAATGGAATGCGCCAATTATAACATTTGCTGAATAATTGGCGGACGCTCGGCTGCGCCTGCCGATGGTGCAGGCCGGCACACAGGGTATATACGCAGAGGTGGCTGAAAGGGATAGCGAGGGTGGGAAAAGGGTGGTCGGCGGGTGGACGGTTGTGTGATATCCGCTCGATACGCGTTCGCACATACACACGCGCACGTGTGTATACGCGCGCGGCACGGCAAACATCAAATAAATCATTTAATAAATTTGTGGAAGTGATGGTGGTGGTGGTGATGGTGGCGGCGGCGGCGGTGGAGGTAAACTCTAAAAGGCTAGTCCGTTATTTTACAGTGACGTTCACCGTATATACACCGATGACGGCTTGTTTGTTTCTTGTTTTTCCTTGTGTATTTAGCGACGCGCGCGTGTTGTGCATAAGAGAATTTTAAATTAATTTGCCTGTAATTTTTATCAACATTTTAATACTGTGAATACTCGCGATATCGACGGAATTCTCGTCGGAATAACATCGACGATAATTGCGAGAAAAAAAGCAAAGAAAGAGCTTGAGATAAAAGTGAGGAAAAGCTCAGAGGAGCCAAGGAGATTTCGAGATGAGATCAATATCGCGCAACAATGCGATTAAGATAATTAATGAAGAATAATATAACAGGGATAAAGTATGACTAATGATACATTGTGAAGATAGATGAGAGAGAACGTGTGGAAAAAGACGAAGAAAACGACGTCGATTACGTCGATAAAAACTGTCAAATTAAAAAATAAAGATACGCAAAGTTTTTTTTTTCAAAAAACAACTTTTATGAGATGTTTGTGAAAACACATGTGATCGAGCGCAAAAAAAGTAAAGTTACGGCCAATATATCGCGTTTCATTAAAAAAAAAAAAATAAAAAATAAAAAACCAGGACTATATTAAAAATCTATGTTAAAACTACGGCATTTTCGCCATGTATTTCCACAATTATTGAATTAAAAATGTATTTTTTTTCATACACAAACGACGGTTCTATAATAAATACTTTTATAGAGAGAACGCGCGCATCGTTCAATTTCCCGCTGGCTCTGAAAATATTACGCGTGTTTTAAAACATATACACGCTCCACTGGTAACGCAATTTCGCAATTATATCAATTACCTCTTCAAACATTTACATCGAACTCGAGACTCGAGATCTCCGCGCGCTTTTTTTTCTCCCTTCTCCGCGCGTTTCCGCCCCCCTCCCCCCCCGCGCGTTCTCTTTCGCGTTTTTTCCGCAGCTTCGGCAGTTTTCGCGTCAACAGCGAGGCGGATAAATTTGACGCTGATCCGCGAAAAGAAGTCGTTACAACAAACCCCTTCCGTTTCCCTCCGTCCCTCGTCAATCTCTTCAAAGCGTCAAAGAGTATGTACATATGTACACAGCGCGATTAAGATTCTCATGCGAAATTGATGCTAATTGGTTAATCCAGCCGTATTACGGCGAATAAATGAAACGTCGGTATTTCCGTGGGCCGGGGCGTATAACGGAGCGGGCAACGCAGAAGCCCCGGATATATACCGGAGGGCACCGCGCGATATAATATATATCCGCGCGTCCTCTTCCGCCCCTTCTCGCGCGCGCGCGCGCGCACACACGCACACACACGTACACTCACACGTCGTTGGGGATGCGTAAAAACGACCGCTCGTACATCGCCGACGTATGTGCAGTCTATAATCGAGTTATGCACGCCGCATTTTTCCATCAGCTTCCTCTCCCGTCGATCAAAGTGCGAGCGCGGCCCGCGCCGGGGTATATACATAAAACGTTAGTAATGCATCCGGCCGCTATATAAAATGCCGCTCTCCCGCTTCCTGCGCGCAACGCGATACATCAAACGGTTTATAAATCAAAACTTATAAAAAATTTTCGCGTATACGTTATTACCGCCGCGCGTTTTTCCCCGGCGCGTTACCATGCAGCGCATTAACGCGCGCGTTCCCGATAAACTTTTTCTCCGCAACATTTTCGGCTCGGATTAATCATGGCCGATCGTTCGCTTCATTTGTCCAAATACGCGTCGAAAGAGTTAAGTGTCTCCTCTTTTCTCTCCCTCTTTCCGTATTATATACAATTTTAATATTTCTTCTCTATGTTTCCGTTGTTAAACGAGTTTCAACACAAACATCGATAGATACCCTTAAGCATCGAGGGTTTTTTTTGCGAACGGCGCAGCTGCGGGTGTTATCTCCGAGAAAGTGGGAAACGGAATCGGATGAAGAGAACGCCCGGCATCGTCGGCCTCGGAAGGATAACGAGGTTTCCCTCGGTTGGTTAATCCGCCGCGGATTGGATCGCGCGAAAACACGCGCGCTAACGCGGTTTTCGGCCGGGCTCTCGCCCTCCGCCCTCTCACGCTCGCCAGAAGTTAGCGGAACCGATTCGGTGTCGGCAACACACTCCGATCGTTCCATCGTGTCGCTTCCGATGAAAAAATACGAACCGCGCAAAACTGTTTATACGCGTTCGTCAAACGTTTTGAACGCAAATCCGACCTAATTTCTTCTCGAAATTCTCGGTTCCTTGAAGATAGTTTTCCTGGATTAAAATTAAATAAAATTTTACACACGATTGTTGTATTCGTTTAATCGAATTTTGTCAAACGGGAAAAGCGTTATCCCAATTTTTTCCGTTAAATAAACACGTCCGTTTTCCGAACACTTCATTCACGTTAAAATTACGCGAATTAAAAGTAAATTACAGCTAATTAATAAATATTAATCGTGATATTATTTGCTCTCGTTTTCTTTTTTTCCAATAGAGTTTTTGAAACGTTTCGAATTTATTATATCTGTTTATATACGCGGCGGTTTATACACACAGACTGCATGTGTAACGTGTATTTCCGTCGGGGGAGGTTTTCTTATGCAAATAAGAGGATCCCCGCCGCTGCGCTTAGCGCTACATTACGGGTGCAACGGATCGTCGTCGATGGCAGCCGGAAATATTTACGGGATGCTCTTCGGGAGAGAGAAAGCTCTCGTCGGTTAGTGCGCCGCCCCCGTCATTATCGCCCGCTTTGTCAGATTTATCGAAAGCGATTCGGCACGTGCCCGAAGCGATCATTACGCCGCCCCCGGTCATTAAAAGATAATGCGGCACTGTGTAACACATTTCCGCATCAAGCTCTTCCCTAATTATTCGTAACTTGTATATTATATAAGAGAGGAGGAGAGAGAGAGAGAGAGAGAGAGAGAGAGAGAGAGAGAGAAAGAAGAATGGACTATGGTTTCAAATGAAATAGAGACTCGTGTCTGAGATACTCAGCGTGAGAAACCGAAAATTCCTCTATTGACTGGCGCGATTCCACGTACATATAT